>JAGDQP010074807.1:0-10230 GCA_022664845.1 Lepisma saccharinum | reverse complement strand
ATTTAATCGTAATTCATACACTTAAATCATGATCATTCTTCACAACTGAATATTTTAAGACGATGTGCATTATCAGAATAATTAAAGACTTCATTAACTGCATATTTTAACAGCTCATTCTTTTCTCATAAGTACAAATTGACAACACTGAATGAGTCATATCAAAAGAAAATTAGCAACTATTTGCAATTTTTTCTGTTTAAACTCAGAGTCTACTGTTATCTCTGACGTATTAGTGATAAGAAATTTTCAAAATAACTTCATCTCATCTCATTCTCATTTGAACGTCACACACATCAAGACAATGTTTAGCACACGAGTTTAAATAAAGGTATTTTTCTACTTTTTATAATAATAATATTAGTTTACAATATATCTGTCAATCTTTTTATCTCTTTCTATGTCTTTTTATCTGTCTCTATTCAAAGATAATCGTGTATTTGTATATTATTTACTGACATATTCAACATTCGAATGATTGTACTTATAACTTCCCTCTTCCTTAACCCCGTCATATGCCTATCGGATTACGTTCCTTCGCAAGCATTTTTTACACAAACATCGATCTCGGATAGGGGAGGGGGAAAGGATGCAGAAAGGTGTCCAGCAGAGGCAATATTCAAACTGCTATCCCAGCATCTGTCTGGTGTGAGTGAGGAACATGTCGTTTTCAGTTGACCACCAGACGTTTCAAGACAATGTCGTACAGGGTTCAGATTCAAACCATGAACTCGGCAGTCGATCTTCGAAGCATTCTAGTATTTCTCAAAGTCTTACTGCTTTCTCCAAACAACTGAGTTCAACAGACCCATGTGGAAAATAGCGTTTCTCTAAATCACTGCTAAGATTTTTTTAAAAATCTACTGTGTGTATAAAATGATACTTTCTCTAAATATATATTTCTCTTTTTTCTTCTACCGTTTAAAAAATCTGTCTCTTTGTCTTTCTCTCTTTTTTTCAATTTTAACAAACGTATTAGTATATCTGTGTTAGTATATCTCTGAGTATATATGTGTGTTTCTCTTTCTTCTTTCTGATCTGTCTAATTCTTTCTCTACTTTCTATCAGTAAGTCTCTCTATCTATCTTTCTCTATGTGTATGTATGTATGTATGTATGTATGTGTGTGTGTGTGTGTGAAATGGTGGAAGTTTCAAATCTGAAATCAGTTTCTACACGCCACACGAAAGAAAGCTCATTTTTTTTACAAGATGGCTCTGGTAAAGTCAGCCTTTCTCCTAATATTTTCATTTAAACGATCAAGAAATAGTGGATAATCTTCAGTCACCTAATATGCCCATCCGATGTTAAAATCTGTACTTCCGTCAGAATATTCAAATCAAATTTAAAAGTTTAAATTTCATTAAAAAATCTTAAGGGGAGGGGTTCTCGTGGTGAAAGTTTCAAATCCGAAATCAGTTTCAACTCTGAAATCAGTTTCTACACGTCCAGTTAAGCTAAATTGAAGGGTGAGATTCTCATTTATTATTTTAAACTATTCACCCCATATTGCAATATTATATTCATCTAAGAGTTTAATATAGAGGGGTTCCCTGGAAGTTTCAAATCTTAAAACACTTTCAAATCTGAAATCAGTTTCTACATGCGTAGGTAAGCTAGATTGAAGGCTGAGATTCTCAATTATTATTTTAAACTGTGGTGGAAGTTTCAAATCTGAAATCACGTTCTACAAGTCCACTTAAACTAGATTGAAGACTGAGATTCTCAATTATTATTTGAACTATGTGGTGGAATCATCTGTGTTATATAGTGCTGAAAAAAAGTATAAAGTTATTCTCATAGAAGGGATATATGGTACAATCAATCTTCGTCGTCTCTCAAAGATAATGTACTTCCAAACTCGGTTTTTAATATTTCTTACCATAGAGATGAAGTTTCCAATTCCCTAAGTTTAGGTGAGTTCGCACACAGTGTAGAAACTTATTTCAGATTTAAGGTTATGATTTTCAATAGTTATCTTTATGTGTTTCTATCTTTTTTCTGATCTATATGTCTGTCTGTCTCTCTACCTTCTATCAGCCTCTCTCTCTCTATTTTAACAAACGTGTGTGTTACTATCTCTCTATATTTATGTGTGTTTCTATTTCTTTTTTCTGATATATCTGTCTGTGTGACTACCCTCTCATTTTAAAAAAAGCTAACGTCAAAGACAGTAGTAATCTCCAGTCATCTGATATACCCGTCAGATGGTGTAGGTGATACTTCGGAGGTTGATTATTTTCATTAGCGGCCTAAAACTTGAATTAAATAACCCATATTTGTCTGGTGTGACTAAGGATCAAATGTAGATTATAATCCAATAAGGCTAAAAATAGGATAATGAACAAAACCTTCTCATATGTGTCGCTCCGAATTTGAATTTTATTTTTTCACCTTTAAACATCTGAGGCTCACATTCAGAGATGTGAGGGGAAAGGATGCGGAAAGTGTCCACTAGGGGCTATGTTCAAGGTACCATCCTAACATTTTCCTGGTGTGACTGAGGAAAATCCTATCACAATCGTCAGCTGGAGGGAATGAACCTAGGACCTTCCAATGCTAACCCAACGCTCTACCAGTGAGTTACGGCGGTTCAATTTTGCAATCTATGCAGCACTCTAGTATAATAGAAATCTACTTATTTGAACATATTTATATTTACAATTATCATCATTACTATTCCGCTGAATGAAAAAGATTTTTCAAGATAAGTTTAGCCCTCTGGATTCAGAGCTAAATTATGTTACTTTTTAATGCTGATAACTAGCTCTAATCAGAAGATAGGTGATTCGATCTCTAAGTTGAAGTTAATACTATTTATTTGCCTGGTGTGACTAAAGAAAACCCATGGAAAAAAATAAAAACCTCTGTGAAAAATTCAGAGCTGAAAACATGCATTTAAAGTTTTAAGCTAGATTGAAATCGAGGTTGCGGACTTCAGATCAGCACCAAAGGCACACGCGGGTTCGAATCCTTCTGCTGGTTATTCCTAACTGATGATTTCCATGGTTTTCCTCAGTTTTTTTCTAACGAATGCATACTTCATACCTCTAATAAGATACTTCATTTTTTCCATCTCTGTCTCACAAAGAGTGCTCACCAGGGGGCGGGGGGAGGACGTCATCCCTAAGAATTATGAAGGGGTTAAGTTAAGATACATATATAAATTAAATTTGTGTATTTCTATATCTCCAAATAATCTAACAACTTCCTTCCTCCATACAGAAACTAAAAACTTTCCCCTACGTATCATGTAAAAATAACAAATGACGTAGATCGAACGCAAAACATTTTAGTCATTAAGCCACATGTCCTCTATATCTTCATACAAACTACGATTTCACATTTGGAATTCACGTATGATACATCTAGAACGTTTAAGCAAGTGTTTTATCATCATTAAAAGTAACCTCTTTCCAAACTATGGAATCAGCTCACAATACTTACATATCTTACTCAGCATGTACACTTCATACAACATAAACAAACTCTGAATTACACAGTCACTCTAATATCAGAAAAGATGCTTTCAAACGTCAGAGGATGACTAAACAATAATAATGAAATCTCTACCCTGTTTGTCTGAACTAACATGCACTGTTGATAATCAATGTATTTTTCACTTGTTTAACAGATAACTATTCTAGTATGACAAGTGACTAATACACAGAGGTCATATACACGATCTTATTATGTTCTTGTCTATAAGGAAGTACAAATTATAAACCTTTATTCAAAACAACTTACACACTTAATGTACACTTAGTAAGAAGAATACGGATAGTACTCTTTATCTGTTTATCATTCAAAAACAAAAATATTAGATTTATATCTGGAAAATCAGAGAAAGCATTCTTCATTTTAATCTCGTTTATATATGTATAATGTTAAGATCGTGTTCGCTGTCTCTCTCTTCATTCACAGGACCTTTTAGATGAGTAAAATAAAATAATCCTACATTCTTCCCCCAGGAATTCAAAATTAAGGTGAGCTTTTTTCAAATCTATATTTTCTTTTCAATTTAAATTCCATACTCGAACGGTTACTGAATTATTAATATCTTCCTAAGGATGGGAACTACAGGGATTCTAGCAGAATTTTCAATTTTGAGGTGCTATAACTTTTTCTCATTCTACAGGGATTGTAGCAGAATTTTCAATTTTGAGGGTGCTATCAATTTTCGGACGATTACTGAATTATTAATATCGTGCTAAGGATGGAATCTACATGGATTCTAGCAGAATTTTCAATTTTGAGGGTGCTTTACCTTTCTTTTCATAAGTTCAAGTCCAAAGAGCGTTTTCCCCAGAATTTTTCTGACGGGCTGTAGAGGCAATCTAGATAGGATCTACAGTTTTTTTCTATCGAGCAAGCTATAGTTTTTTTTATCAGGATGTTTTATTTGCGGGGGTCTGTGAATTTTCAAGACAGGGCGCACAGTTTTCTATTAAGTAGGCTATACAGTTTCTTCTTGGATTTTTAATTTGGAGGGGGTCTGTGAATTTTCAAGACAGAGTTTCTGCCTGGATTTTCAATTTTAAGGGGTCCGTGAATTCTAAGGACAGGTGTTATAGTTTTCTATCAAGCAGGCTACAGGGTTTTCTATCAGGATTTCTTTTTCTCCTCAAAATTCCCCCGTAATCTTGTACTAACAGCCATCCACAAAAGGATTTTCCTTTTCGCAATTTCCCCACCAAAATAAATGTGCCAACCTCGCCTGACTCATCTAATAACACGTCTGACAACAACGCAATGACGTCAAACGGTAATGAACTCACAACTGAGCTACGAACGCCTGATGACGTCACAGCCACCATGTTACCCTAGAACACCAGCTCAACAGATAACCTCATATCACCACGTCAACAGATGTGCCAACGTCCATGACTCATCTAACAACACATCTCACACGTCAAACGGCAATGAAGTCGCAACTGAACTACGAACGCCTGATGACGTCACAGCCACCATGTTACCCTTCAATGAGGGCCACCCGCCATCTTAAATGACGCAACCATCTTTTTCCCGATTTTGCGTAATTAACACCCTTCCACACACCTCATAACACGTCACGAACAAACAACAACCACCTTCAAGGGCAATCAACTCACTACTCACATGGATAAGGCTCAGCTTAACCCAAAGGACCTCCCTTTCTACTCAGCCGTGTTACCGACTGAACTAGGGCAGCCCCAACTTATCCTTATAGTACCGGTATATTTTACTTGATCACAGCACAGCCCTTCATAACAGTGCTTATAAAAGATTTTAACTAAAAGGAAATCAATAAAAAAATATCGATCTCTCCCGAAAACATATAACACGTCCCGCTATTGATATGCATCTACATAAATTTTGGAAAGTCGGCGCCGCTGCTGAATACTATTTTCTAGTAGTAGTAGGCGCCGCTGCATGCATTTAATCAGAGATTGCATGGGATTTTGCCACATTTCCAGGTTTATTGCCATATTAATTTCAGTTTATGAAATCACAAAGTAGCAATATGTGCCCACGAAACAAACTTCATAACAACATAAAATTTAAAAACGTTATTGATCCCGTTATTGAATTATAATTGTAACGTTTTTGAACTCACTCTTTTTCTCCGAACCTTGATAGTTCTGAATATAACTTGTTGAAAAATATACAACAAAATTATATGCAAAGTACGAATAAGTCAATCATAATGTTATGCGTTCTCCTAAAGTAATGATTTATGGATCCCCATTCACACTTTCTGTTTCCAGTTTTTAAAAATACCGAATAAATCCAGAAAAATATTGAAATTTTGAAAAGCTAATAATATTTATTAACATCTTTGAAATGACTGAAATCCGAGTTTGAAGCTTGTTCTTTTAGTCAAGATGTTTGAAGGTCCGTAAAGGAAGATGGCATAGCCCAGGTCTTTACATTTCTCTTCAGTAGCAAATATCTTCAGTCTATAGATTAATTAATTTGATAAATTTTCTTAAGTATTATCTAGGCTGCAAAATACCATTATTGCTCTCATTTGCCTGCCAGTTTTAAATGTATTTTAAAAGGGGTCAAAGTTATGAAAACGTAAGGATTTCAAAATCCGTGAACCAATTGATAAATAGGAATTTATGTAACTAAGATCTGTTGTTCACATCTTTCTAGAAAACTCATTTGGTACTGATCACAAGAAATGGTAGAAAACATGTTAAAATATTTTCAAAAAATGCAGTTGCAATGTAAGCGTCCCTCCAGAGCCATTAAATTATTTTAACAAGATGTGGGTGACATCCACGAAAAACAAGAAATACTTCAATAAAATATAAAGAACATACCAAACAACAAGCTAAAATGTAATTATTTTGCTCCATGTTCAAGGAAAAGCTAAAGATGAAACATGTGTATTTAAAGTTGTGATATTAAAAACTTAAATGTAATATTAAAAAAATATACCACTCCTTAATTTTTAATATCACAAAGTGTATGTTCGGAGACTGTATCCTGCTTCTTAGATATTTCTTTGACACACGCGTGTGAAGATCTGTGGACAAGCCTATTCTACTGACTTTTATTAATTCATAAAGTAGTATATTTCGTCGCTTTGTTTGGCATTATTGACTTTGTTTATTTTCCACATATAAAAATGAAACATGAAATAATATAATGCTATGCATTTTCAAAAATTACAACTCCCACTTTTCAATAAGCTCACATCATAAGAATAATCTAAAGTCATGTTTGAAATCAACATTAGAAAGTAGTTTAAGATTTTAGCTACTTTGCTAAATAAGTATTTCGATTCAGCTTATCGTAAAAATATTAAATATTTAAAAGTAATGAAACTTGTAACGAAATGAAGTTGTAAATAAATTTTGTGCCGAAACCTTACGTGATAGAGCAAATCTGACGGCATATCTGAAATTAACAGCAAAGTTTCATTCTATTTTGTTATAATTCACAATACCTCTAATTCATGAATTTCTGCAGGTCGCCACCAACAATTTGATTGTTGGTCTTGCAATTCAGGAAGTACAAATCTGACTTCTGTGGATCAGCTTTGAACTAATCGATAGAAAACACGTTGTTCACCGCACAGCATTTTTGTTCATAGCATCAGTTGGTCAACTTACACGGAAAGAAAGTTTACACAAATCTCGTTCTTCGACCTGAAATCTTCCACATAAATAATCTATTGTTTGTTAAAATATTTTCTTTGTACAAGCTTCGACATGCAACACGTACTTTGATGGAAGCACTATTACTTGCCCTTTTAAATTTACCTGAGTTAATGAAAGTCTAACAACGCCATCACACCACCTCTTATTATCTCTTTATGATTTCAAATTGTCTATCTAATAGCCATTAATCATACTGCATTCATTTCCAACGTAATGAACAGCGAAATCTAATACGTCGGAAAGTAAGACTTCTGATGGTCTTGGCTGTTCAAAGATGTTTGGCATGTTACTGCCCGACGATGCTGATAAGTCTCTGCTATAAAAACGTTGTACTGCCTTCTGAGTTCAGACTCGATTTCAGTAATTTGAATCTTATGATTATTTCAATTTTATTTTAATTTATTTTCGGAGTGATTTACTATCGTTCATCAAGCTATTAACAAGTTCTCCCCCTAGAAAGCACAAAGGCAATGAGGTTCCAGGGGAAGTGTCTAAGAGGTGCCTGGGAATTTTCCCCTTCCCCTTCAATTATCACACGGGTAAAATCATTGTCATTGATAAATGTCTGTAATTACTTCTGATAAGCAGTATCGTGATTTTGGATTTGTTACAATACCTTACTCAATTTAATATTTCGTGTCTAATATTCCAAATAGTTTTAATATCAGGATCTACATTTAAATTATGAATAGAGGAAACCATGATCGTATCTACAGTAAATGAGAAGAAACAATATTATATGGTTATCTGTTGTATGGCTTTATTTCTTAAGTAAATCAGCAGAGTTTTTTTTTTAAATAATTAAGTTGGTTTCTCTTCTTATCTTTTTGCAATATAACGTGATTTTGTTTCCTTTCAGCACCCAATTTTTGTTTTTCATTTAATCAAATTCTCCATCAGGAGAAATGCATTTAAAGATAGTATGAAGATTTGAGCTAAGAATGAAATTCTGAATTTCTTTACTTCCTTCGTTTCCTATATTCTTACATCGTTCGATGCAGATCTCTTCTAATCTGTTTTCTGATTTTAGAAGGTTAATTATATGACAAACTTTTAAACTATCGCATTTTCTTACCATAAATACAGATATCTTAGGCCAATAATTTAATTTTGTCACATTGTCGAGAAGATCCGGTAAAACATCAACTCGATCAAGGAATATAACACACAAATTTCTACAAATTAGTACGTGTTTCAAAAGTGAACAATGACGGCCATTCAATCCATAAGCATAGAAAAATTTAAGATTACGGACGCTGTCTAAATCAAAATCTTTATCCCAATCGCTATCGGCATCTTCCACATGCAACTTCAAACTCTCTAAGCGAGGGCATAGAGACAACAGATGTTTTACATCCACTTCTTTGAAACCTGTTAGTTCTAGAGATTTAACTGATCTTCCATGGTTGGTGAGCAAATATGCTATTATGTTCAAAACAGAGTGAGGTAGTCTAACTCCTCCAAAGGAAATTGCTTCTACGTTATCAAGCTGACATAGAGAGGTGAAAGGATTTCCAATTGGCACGTGACCACATAAATCAAAAGTTACATTAATCATGAAAATTTTAGGACATAGTTTCACGGCTGTTTGCACTGCACTATATACAGTCGCTTCATTCATCAATACTCTGCAATCATAGTAATAGTTCATGTCGAGATTTCTTAATTCGTATTTCTGAAGCTCTCCAGAAACACCTAAGCAGCTGTGTAAGCTATAAAGTCCAGCTAGAAGTTTTGTGTTTCGGAGAATGCAAATATTTGGGCAAGCAAGTAGTATGAGCTCAATATCTCCAACCATCAGATCAATGTGGTTTAGATATAGTTCGACTGTATGATGAGAAATAATATCAAAACGAAATCCCGCTGTAGCTATTTTGTTACATAAATAGTGATCATACAGATCCTGAGGACTAACGTAATAGGTTCCATAATTTTTCAGCAATTTTTGTCTTAGAAGGCACCGAAGTTCTGCATTATTCACAACAAAATTATCGTAGCACATAAACCGTATGACACGAATAATACAAGTTTGATTCAAGATGGCGGTGATTTTGGGGAATGTTGTGACAGCGTCAATTTCATTAGTCTGCAGCAATGTTAATTCTTCTATATTCTTGCATCTATTAAATAACAGTGGAAAATCTCTCGGATTATAAAAGACAATTTCTCTTCTCACTCTTGGAGTAAACAATGCTTTCAAATTTAGTACTGTTTTGGTGTTCTCTATATCCCAGTATACTCGTACGAATAAGTTGTCAATGACATGAGCCTCCATCAAGTCAGAAATGATGTGTCCTGGGAGTCGATCTAACATCCACTCGCCGTGAAGTTCTTGGTCATCTAGTAGTTTGAGACGTCGAAGAACTGACAACGTTGCTCTCAAGCTGCAGCAGTAGAGACTTGGAACAAATCTAGTCTCAACAATAGTTTGTGTTGTTCTCTCCTGAAATAAAAGAATAACAGTTTAAATTAAGACATCATAAAATCAGTTTTACTCAGGAGTTTTGTTAAGAATTCTCAGCTTGTGTTCAGATAAGCTGTTGGCGCTATAAACGCAAATAATTACGGAACATGAGAAAGGTTAATCTAGTGAAATATTTATGCTAAATTTTTGTTTACACTATACTACTACTACACTATACTACTATTATCGACACAATACTACTAAACCTCTACAGCATATGGAATGTTGCATTGGCTGTTTCCTTTAATAGGACGGTATTCACCAAGCTTAGTGATATAGCGTTGGCGTAGCATTCGGGAGGTCGTGGGTTCGATCCCAGCGGCCGACCATCCTGACTAAGATTTTTCCAGAGTTTTGCTCAGTCACACCAGGAAAATGTCGGGATTGCACTTTCAACATAGGTTACGGTCAACACTTTCCTGTATCCTTTCCCCTTCCCTGTCCCGGCCTGAGCCTTAGATGCCTAAAGGCCATAAATAAAATTCAAATTCATTGTAAATTCAAAGTGCGTGATGTTAATTTCAGGACTTATAGATTAAATCCAATGTTATAATATCGGGGTAGAAGAAACTCACAAATAGAAGCAGAAATATTTAAAAAAAATATTATTTAGAAA
>JAGDQP010074806.1:0-10230 GCA_022664845.1 Lepisma saccharinum | reverse complement strand
GGATGAAAGGAGCATCCAGTGTGCAGAATGTGATCGATGGTTTCATCTAATTTGTAGCGGAATCAGTTTAAATGCCTTTGAGCAACAAAGGGATTTAGACGATTCTATCTCTGATCACCTGTGCGGGAAGTGTACTTCTTGTACGAGCAAAGAAATCAAACCAACCATACATAATACGGGGAGTGAACTAACATCGATGAAACATATGTTGTCTATGTTATTGGAAAAAATGGAGTCATCCCAGAAGGAACTTTGAGTGAATATTGACTCATCCCAGAAAAAATGGAGTTATCTCAAAAAGAACTTCAGGTGAAGATTGACTCATCCCGAGAAAAAATGGAGTTATCTCAAAAAGAACTTCAAGCGAAGATTGACTTATCCCACGAAAAAATGGAATCATCACAACAAGAAATGAAAGAACAGATGGCGTCATCACAATAAGAAATAAAAGGGCAGATGGCGTCGCCACAACGAGAAATTTAAGCAAAAGTAGAAGAAGTCCGACGCAGTTGTATTGAGACATCCCGGTCGCTGATCCTAAAGGTCAATACAGCAGTATAACAAGCTAAGGAAATTAATGAAAGGATCCTCAAGCAATCGGATGAAATGAGGATTCATTACGAAGATGTAAAAAGAAATCAGAAGGAATTGCATGACCATCTGGAAATCCTGGCCCAAAAAGTGCTATCATCTGAAGGAAAGATGCTCGCCCATCTCAAAGAAGCTATCGAGGAGGTTACGAAAGACTTCAAAAATAAATCAATTGAAATTAAAGGCGAAGTTATTGGTAGTGCTACGGCTTTAATAGAAACTGGGATGATGAGGTAAAATGAGCGAATAAACCATGCTATAACCTATTGTGAAGCCAAAGCCACAAATGCTTGAGAGTTATTATAGAGTCAAATCAACTCAGTTAATCGCCGCCTGGAGGACCAAGAAAACAGATAGGAGGAATACAACAGCAAGTTGATTCATTCAAGTCAGAAGGTTCCGTGTTTGACCATCACCGTACTGGAATGGAGAAAGTTTCTTCTGGAGAAAGTATGTGCGAATCTCCCTGCCACAATGAGAGTCCGAAGCTGAAGGCCAGAAATACGAGAAGTGTGAGGAGAAAGATGTACGAATCCCCGAGCAAGTCCGTTGAGAGTAATAAAGGTAACTGTTGTACTCTTCATACGGATCATCACAAAAAGAAAACAAAAAGAAGAAAGTTGACGTACTCATCCTCATCCAGCGACAAAAGCTGTTACTCTGAAGGAAATCAAGGACATGGAAAAGTGCGTATTCAAGGCAGCGCCAATAGTGGATGTTCCCCAGCACGTTCGAAATATGTAAACAAGAACGAAGTTAAAAACTCAGGAGAGGTACTAAGACGTAAGAACTCGCAGAGGAACCAGAGCCACAGGATCCAACTTGCGGAGCTATAGCCATTCACCAAGTTTCCTGTGGATAAAGGAGAGTTATCAGCACGCTCTTTCATAATTCAGGTTGAGAGAGAGGCCGCACTGGTTGGTATCCCACCTCAACGCTACTTGGAGATACTACCATTTGTCTTGCAAACATCGGCCTCGTCCTGGTTCAATTCCAGTCAGGTTCGCTTGAAAGATTATAGTGATTTCCAGAAAGCATTCTTGGACTACTATCAATCGGCTGACTTAACCTATGCTAAATTGACCAGACTAAGGACGATACCATTCAATTCTAAGAACGATCACAGCGTGGAACAATTTGTAACTTCCCAGTTTTGTCTTATTCAAGATCGTGATCCTGCGGCTAGTGAAGAGTATATCTGCAACAGTGTAATTCCATTGATACCGACGGCGTATCAAAGGCAACTCGTGTCATTACGTAACCTAAGCCTCACCGAAATGCTGGAGACCATCAGAAGGTTAGAACTGATCTTTGACCCTTTTGAAGCTCGAAAGACGTTCACTAAGGAAGAAGGAGGAAGAAAAAGTCACCATGAATCTTCGAACCATCTTCCCAGGATCAACGAAGTCAACGTTCGGAGAAGTATCCAAGATGCCGAGAACCAAGGTGATGCCAAAGATGGAAAGCAAGATAACAATTCCCAGCACAAACCATGGCACAGGAAGAATCAGCGTTGTAGAGAAACGATCCAGAAAGATGATCACCAACAGCGCGGTGCTGATACTAGAAGTAACAAGGATCAAGGAACGTCTGAAGCTGCTAATGTGAAAAAAGGAGACAAAGAAGTGAACGACAACGATTCATTGTTATCCATGTTTAGAGATTGATTTCGTCATCGCCTTCGAGAAACCAGCAAAGACGATAGTGATTTCGATGAGTAATCATTGTAATCCCAGCCCAACGTGTCTCCCACGTAGCACCTTCTAGTAAACCAGCATGAAGACGCCTAGAAGATGATAAAGTTTAGATCGATATCCAGGAATATGATGTTGTCGTTTGTGATGCTGTCTCCACAGATGGGAAGTGCCTCAGAAATATAGGACGCACTGCGAGGTACACTTCATAGAAGTTTACGCATTTACCCGACCCCCGTACTAGTTGAAACGATATCCTAGTACTCACAGTCGGTAACTAGCTCTTCTTGGAAAAGTGAAGTTCACCTGCTCCTTGGCCCCAATGGAATCGTAGAAGAAATCCATTGATGGTTTTCCGTCGTGAGAGGAATACACGTACGTATATCCTGACAGTCATCTTTTGCACATATCAAAGTGTGGATGTCAGTCAAGTCGTCTCTCGTCGCTAGCTGTTCGATGGAAATAAGAACATCTACATGGTGCAAGAGCATGGATTACTTGTACGCATCCTAAACATAGGAGTTAAATATGAGTTCTCACGGAAAGATTCTATCATTCATATCGGATACCTTTTTTTCTCAAGTTCGGTGTTAAACTAATATGGATATAAGTTCGTTGTCCGAGTGTGAAATGAATATAGATTAATGATATATGTATGCTCAATAGAAGTGTAAACGCATTATATTCCAATTGAGGTAAGGAAGAGCAAATTATTGTTTTTTTCCAGGGTTAAGCCTATTCGAGTGCCATATGTAACAGTGTAACCCAGTCACATTTGATAGAGACTGATTGTGTGCATGTCAGTTCGCTTGTCGTTAAGGAACATAGACGGCTCACGCACTCGGCAATTACTCATGTTCATTTTCAGTGTTTTTAGTGTGTAGAACATTGAACAAATTGTAATGTTTAATTAGCAAGAATGTTTATATTGTTTTCATAACTAAGAATACAAAGTCAGTCATGCATTTAACCATATGTGTAAGTAATAACGTATATACTCGCTATAGTTTAATTAACAATATTTGATAGCCCAAACAGGTATCAACTGAACGTTAAACCTAGTATTATTGAGTATCAATCTAGCCAGCTGAACGTTAAATATACCTTCTACTCTTTTGAAAAGTAGACTTTTTCTTATGATATATTCCTGCTCTAAATATTGAGTAAGATTCCTGGTGCAGTAAAAGCCCTGCTTGCGCTTCCTACATCAGTGTAATTTTCTCATATGTTGTTTGGAACATACTGTATGTATGCTTCACGATTTGGGCCATGGATTCCCGTAGCAGTGACATCCCTTAACTGCAGCTTCCTGCTATAGTGCAATCCGGGACAAATTAGGAACATCATAGGTATTTCCTATCACCGTCATCGTGCCAAAACTCAGTGGACTACATTCGTTCGCACCGTAAAGAGTCAGCATTGCGTTACCTAGCAACCGAAGCATACCCGTTACAATAGTAAGATCTTAACTTTGCCCCCTTCCCTTTTTTACGATCTTCTTAATTCCTTTTTGTTTGAAAGCTACATGTTTCTAGATGTTTGTTACCAAAAACCAAATTAATGGTACTACTGGAACTATTTCTTTTCATGTGAGTAGTTGGGATGGCGGAGCAATTAGTCAAGTTCAGTGATGTTGAGAGCAGAGCAGTGATCAAGTACCTCTTCCTCTAGGATAAGTCTGCAAAGACCATCTATGATGAGATGCTAGAAACAATTGGGGACCACGCCTCGTGCTGTGCTACAGTTAAGAACTGGATTGTCAAATTTAGGACAGGACATTTGGACACTGAAGATGACCCCCACCCTGGGAGAACCTCCATTGTGATTGTGCCCGAAACAATTGAGCAGGTTCATGAAATTATTCTCGCAGATCGACGAATTTCTGCCAAAAAAATAGCAGAGGACCTAGGCTTCTCCCATGATGCGTTGGTGTCATTATTTGCTATCATCTTCACATGACAGAACTGTCGGCCAAGTGGGTGCCGAAATATTTGTATGATGATCACATGCATGTGAGGGTGCTTGCTTCCAGAGACGTTTTGAGCAGGAAGGCAATAATTTTGTGGAATGTTCGGTCACGGAGGATGAATCATGGATCTATTTGTATGATCCAGAGACGAGAACCTATGACTAGAGACCAGAGACTATGACGTCACAGTAGTTCAACGAGACCCAAAAGATTTGTGTTCGAAAATCAAATGCAAAGGATCTTGCCAGTGCTTTTTGGGATAAGGATGGGGTAATCTGTGTTGTTTATCTACAACAAGGTCACACCATTAATGGGGCTTACTATGCTTCATTATTGGACAAGCTTCACTAAGAGCTGAAGAGAAAACGCCCTGGAAAATTCTCCCGAAAAGTTGTAATGCCTTCACAAGAGCAATGTTGTAATGCCAAAATTGGCTACGTTAGGGTTTGAAACCTTGAATCACCCACCCTATTCATCTGACCTGGCCCCATCAGACTACCACCTATTTCCAAATTTAAAGAAACATTTGAGGGCACAAAAATTTTTGCAACATTTCTGAAGCAATTGTCGCTGTAAAATGCAAAGTTTGACACCCAACTTAAGGCTTTTTTTATATGGCTTAAACAAACTGCATTGTCTTGGTTTTTGGTACCAAACATCTATAAGCATGTAGCTTTCACACAAAAAAAGAATTTTGAAAATCGGAAAATGAAAATGGGATAAAGCTAAGGACTTATCAGCACCCCCTCGTATCGTAGATTCAAACCGTTCCTATTCTTCCTCAGGTCTTTTAAGAAATTTCCATAACCTGTTTGCTTGATTCATTACTTCCTTCTCCATTTCCATTACGTAATTATTAAAGCAATATCTCAAATGTTCTTTGATTATTTTCCTGGTTTCTTTTAGTTCTGGATGCTGGTCTGAAATATCCATTCTTCTTTGTTCTCTTCTTTCTTTCAAAAGCTTCTTCGACTTTCCATCAAACTAAATTTGATATCTCTTCTAGTTCCTACTAGTTTCCAGAACTGTTTCTTCAACTGTTTCAAATATTAATTCATTTAATTTTTCTACCATCTAATTCAGTTTTATTTCCTCAAGACTTCTCAATTACTTTCTATTATTTTATTATATAATCTCCTCGTCTGTATATGTTAGTACTTTTAGTATCTGGGCTTGGAACTTTAGTATCAATTTTATCGGTGAGTGATATTCGTCAGATTTTGCAATAGATTCACCTTATTCTGCACTTACAATCTTCATATTGGAAAATGCACAGTTCTGCATACGACCATTTACATTCGTAATGGTATTCCATTGTTTTACAATGAATAACGCCATAAAATTTTGTGTTTCACACCACGTGATTTCGAATTCTCATGTCTTTATAACAGACTATAATTTGTTCGCATCAACATTTACAACAGCCTCTGAAATTACGTTAATTAGTTTTCACTCATACATATATTTTACAAGCAATTAACACATCGCCTCCTCTGCAATTTTCACTTTAAGATAGCCTATCTTGTAAATATATTATATATCTATTGTCACTAAATACATAAACATAAATGCTTCTTATTAGCCATGTCTCGGTAATAATTATAAAATAATAGTTACACTCACATATGCTTATATGCACTTCCTTCAGTATAAATCTCATACCTCTAGTGTACTGGTATGGCCTATGCAACCATTTCTCTTTGGGCAAACTCTGTTACTGCTGTGAGCATTCCACTTTTCTTTCCCACACAGTCATTGGCTACTGTTCATTTCACTCGTTTTTTCCATTTCCGATGTTTCGTCTTCCTTTACTTGTTTATCTTCCATTACAGATTCTTCTTTTAATGTCTTAAAGAATTCAGTTACTAGTACCTCTTTCGGCCACATTTCTCCCTAACATATTCTGGAGTGACTTTTAAATAGAGAGATACATATTTTATTTTTAACTTGGCACGCATATTTACCTCTATATATTCCGTTAGTTTGTGTGTTGTAACGTCGGAGTCTAACTATGACATGATTAGGTTAATTGACCTTGGTTTACTAATGGACATTAGTTCGTTTTATTGTTTAAGTCTTGGACTTCTTTTCTTTATCTTGATCTTAGTTAAATTCATCTCCTTATCTGTTTTCTGCATAAACCTCTTTTGGGACATATTACCCACAATCGCATAATTCTCCTTCGAACTCGTTTCATTTTGGGAAGAAGTACTAACTGACTTTCCATTATAAGTTGACACATTAGATTACTTAATAAATTAGAACCATTCGTTTGTGATTCTGAATTGGTTTTCATACGTCTTTTTCTTCCTGCTAAGCTCCAGTAATTCTCCTGATTATTACTAGTTGTATCTAGTTCTTACACTCGCTTGGAGTGCTGCTTGAAACAATGGCCTACCGTCTTTTCTGTTGCGTAGGCAATTTGCACATTTACAAGTTGATACTCCATTGTTCATGAAGCACTCATGGTTAGATTTTCTGAACTCTAAACAATTTCTTACATGAAATCTTCTAAGGCGTACAGGACAAGGAATTACCTGTTGTTTTCTCAAAATTTGTTTGGAGCAGGAGCCACAAACATCTGCCGCTGGCACCATGTTGACAAGGTAACTTTAAAAAAAATGTTTAAGATTTTACATGAAAGGTTCATTATAACATCGCAACTTGCAGATATCGTACAAATCACCAAGAATTTGGATTAAAAATATAGCAGCGATATTTTCTCAAACTTAAAACAGCAAAACATCAGGGGATCCATAAATGACCTAATTTTGACAAATCAACTAGGCAGGAATGCCAAAATTTATGGCCTAAAACATATTTGAAAATTCATAACTAAAATTCCCAGAAAAAAAATAATCAAAATTAACAGCTTGATCAAGAATATTATGAAAAGAAAATTTACACTTTCAAAATGTTTGTTCCACCACTTTTGGATCATATGAGATCTCTGTTTCCCTTGAAGTGATTTAGTTTATAGCAAAAATAAAATTTCTTTAAATGAAGATTTATATACGGGTAGATAAAGTTATCGAGATATGAAATGACATAAAACGAGGGTGGCGATTTTTAAATTTGATTAATAATTACAAATAATAGTCGAAAAATGTAGAAAAGGTTTTAAGCTAAAATCGACAGATTGATAAAAGTCGATACTACTAAAATTTTGAAAAATTTGAACAAACATAATAATATTAGATTCGTCATTTAACACAAGTAAATGCCGCTAGAATTTCATAAAATTAGAAAGATAAAACTTACAGGTAATATGCTCTTTCAGCTAACTATTTCCCATGTTTTAGACCACGGAAAACACCTATAATAAATAGATAGATAAGAGGGAGAGAGAATGTTATTCCATATTTACTCCAAGGCATCTACTGGGATTTTGTCGGGCCTAATATATACCTTTACTACGACCTGTTGAAGAGAACAAGCTTATCAAAACAATTTAGTGTTTTTTCCAGTCAGGTCATAGCAATTTTTAATTCAGTAGGCCCTCACCGCCCTGGTCTACATTGCATTGAGAGAAGACATCTCATTTTGAATATCTTTGCAGCGGGTTTTATTTTCTGGGGCGGTGATCCCCTTCCCGCTGTTCCTCTCAATCCAATATCTTCAACCTGTTTGGTGCAGCCGGCTGCACCACATTGGGGAAAGACATCTTGAAGTGTCGGACGAGCAGCCCCTGACGTCACATGGTGTTCTCCCACGAGGAGCAGAACATCAAGGAGGTCAGTGAGGACCTCGCTGACAAATCAAGATGTCTATTCGGAATAAAATTTGTTCCGAAAAATAAAAAATTAAGAAATATTCCCTAGCAACAGGTTTTACATTGTTAATTATGCCAGAAGTCATAGCAACAAATTAGAATTAAAATATTAAAAAGACGAGATCAATTATTTAATTCATAACACTTGTTAAAACGAATAACCTAAGATAATATTGTGGTAAGCTAGTGTCGATATGTGTACTCAAAATCTACAAAACTGGAAGAAAACGGTTAATACTTCAAGACATATAGTAGAGTAGGAACATTATGCATATAATATATCACGAACAAGGAAGAAAATAATAAAGAAACATATATATATATACTTTTCTTTTCAATTCAGATAAGAGCTATTATGGAAAGTCACACTTAGTTTCCCAAACGCAACATATATACTAGATATTAATTTCCTTTATACAAAAACCCGCTTGTATGGTAGCTCGTTTGTCTGCAGTGAATGATAATGGGACACAGATCTTTCACTTGCCGTCCAGTGCTCACTAACTAATGTAAAAACCCCATTAGCAATCTTTATCCATGTAGAGGAGTCCTATTCCTTTCGCTTCAGCTAGCAAGCTAATTGATGTTGTTCCTAAACTCAAGATATTACCCTAACTGCAGAGATTTCAATTCTTTTTCGAAGCTAGCAGACATTAGCTGCTTCAGCTGAGGAGCAAAGAATATGCCATATATATACGTTGATCGTGGTGGTGGTACCTTAATTGTTGGAGCACCGGCTGGTTCATTTCTACATCATTGTAGTGAAAAATATTTCCGGTCGATTTTCAATTTTAAAAAAAGGAGGAGGAGGATCCAAACCCGTAAAACTTTCTATAAATAGAACCCCTTGTATATGCTATCTACAAAATATTGCATACATATATATAGAAAGAAAAGAGGAACCATTTTATTTATTAGGCTCAAATTATACTGTACAATGATAAATTTATAAAGGTGGTTTTCTCGTTTAGGCGATATAAATATGGAACATTCAAGGTCTAATTAGGATACATTCAACAATAATGTTCATGTCACTGGTAAAGCGGGTAGAAAGTGGTACTTTCTGTTTTCCCTTGTCAAAAGCCAGTTTCATTCTCATCATTATTTAGTTCTAGTTAATCACAAGTTGGAAACCCTGACATTAGATACTTATTTCAAGAAAAATGTATTTACTTTTCGACTAAGAAAAATACGACGTGTGAATAAAAATTGTCTTTCCTTGCATTATGTGTAAATAAGTAATGAATATTATATTTACTATTACCCCAGCATCATTGGCAATATGGCGCCTCCTTAACCCTACTCCCCCCACCTGTCCGCTCTGTCCATTTTCCTTTATACCAGTTGAAAACGCAATTGCGAAACGTACTCATTTTCTACAGTGCTTCCGAAGTTCGTGTTCCTATCTCAAGTTTTCACTATGTAAGTATCCTTTTTTTTACCTTGTTTACTATCTTATATATACTATTATTATATGTAAGGTAAATTTATGAGCAAAATGAAGGAAAATACTTACAGCTTATAGTTTCGTATTAGGTCACACACATATTCACATATTTAAAAGTCACTAAAAGACAGTGGTGATACGTAGCGGACGGTGCATCAAACTGAGACAACAAATGACTGCTGTAATGCGTAGATTCCCGGAGCTTGGAATAATAATAACTGTATAGCGTGTACGTACAGGGTGGGATCGTGGATGAAAATGCAGAGGAAAAGGGAAGTTTAGAGTTATTTAAGGTTAAGACCAGGTTGAGGTGATGGTCGTAGAGGGTAAAATGTGGATTATGGTAACCAGAAAGATAGATCGAAATTGGTATTGTTGGACTCGTTGTACAAGGAACCTAGGGTATCTGGTATGTTGATAGTACAGAACTGACGATGGTTATTAATACGAATATTAAGAGCACAACCTGTTTAGCAAACATAAAAGGCATCACAGAATTTGCAGGTTAGGATGTATATAACACTCTAGGTATAGCCATTAGCAGTATTGATAGTGATTGTGGAAGGAGTGATGAAAATGTAGCAGACCTTACATCTAGGTCTCTGGGATGTCTGGGTGCCGGTTCGGTGTGGTAGTAAGTAGGGATTTGTATGGACCAAGATGTTTGTTCAGATTAGGTGAATGTTGAAAAACTAATCTAGGTTTGGTTTGGAATGATCTTGTGTCTGGGTCAGTTTGATCTTGGATAGTTTAGTAT
>JAGDQP010074804.1:0-10230 GCA_022664845.1 Lepisma saccharinum | reverse complement strand
AATTTCTTTACCGATGTTTCGATCTCGGATCTCGCTAGGTTCGGGAATCCACGGTTCTGCGGTATGGATTTTGAATTCCTCTGTTTGTTCCCCGTTGTGTACATTAAGAAGTTTGTCGAAATAACTTTTCCACACATCGGCAGTTTTAGTCGGATCCGCCTGAAGATCTCTACATTCATTTCGAATCATTCCTAACCTCGGCTGGTAACCTTTTCTTAACGAGTTTGCTCCTTTGTATAGATCTCGTATGTTATTTGTCTTCCCGTTTTCCTCCATCTCCTGAATCTTCTGCGTCAGATATTCTCGCTTTTTGTTTCTGAACCCGCGTGTGGCGTTTCGTTTTGCGTTACTGTAGTGGTTGGTATTTGCTTCGCTTTTATTGCTTAGCCATCGTTGCCTTGTTTGTTTTCGTTCCTCATGAAGCCTAAGGCGTTCTTCATCAAACCAAGGTTTGTTTTTCTGTTGTTTCTTCTCACCTACACGTTCCTTCGCTGCGCTCTTAATTGTTTCACGAATTGCCTCCCACATCTTACATCAGTTTCATCATTATCATCATCATTGTTATTACTCGAGTCGGCTAGGATTTCGAACCTATTTGAGAGTTCGAGTTGGTAATCTGCTCTTATGCTCGGATTATTTAATAGTTTCACTTCGAATTTCAGTTGTTTTGACCCCTTGCTTTCTCTGTTCGCGATGCATAACTTTTCCCTTACTTTTGTGATCACTTGATGATCGGTGTCACCTTCCGCTCCTCTGTACGACCTAACATCCATTATGTTGGTGTGTCTTCGTCTGTCTACTAATAGGTGATCAATCTGGTTGAGAGTTTTGCCGCCCGGAGATACCCATGTGTACAGGCCCGGACTGGCCAGGCTGGCTACCTGGCGATCGCCAGGGCCCCCCGAGCCCAAGGAGGCCCCCAACACTGAAAACTGAAAAAAATAAAATACAGATTTGTTGAAAACAAATATAAACTGGTTTAAAAATGGGAATTTAAAATATGAAGTTTTTGAAACAAATTCCATGATTTTACATATAAGCTGCTTCATAAACTAGATTCGTAAGAAAGATTCGATTAAAAAACAGTCGTAAGTTGCAGGACGGGAGCGATAAGAGGTTGTGAAGTTTGTAAACACCACAGTATTGGTCTGGCAGCATTTCGAAAGGCGAACAAGTAGCGGTGTGGTTCGACCAAAGACCTTTTTTGGGTTGGGTTATGGACCGGGTTAAACAGGGCGGAGCACTGCACCTGTATGCGCGAGAGAAACACAAACCATTAAACCTGAAATAGCTAGAGCAAGTGACGAACGTAGTTGAAGTTATTAAAATAAGCACAGTTTAATTCCAAGGGCTATCAATTGTGCTAATGTTGTATTGATTCTGTAACACTTTTATGATATAGAATTTTATATTGTTTTGTGTTTATTTCTTTGAAAATGTGTACACTATAATAAACAATGTAAAATGTGAAACTTGAAGTTAACGAAATATAGCCTACACTGTAACTGTAATTGATAAGAGGCTTAATAAAATAGTATTACTTATGAAAGTGCTGAGCATGCTGCGTGGATAATATGATATTACGTACTTGACAGGTTCCACGACGTTAAAAACCACGTTTTAGTGGTTTTCAACGTCGTGGAACCTGTCAAATAAGTAATATCATGTTATCAACGCAGCGTGCTCAGAACTTTGATTTGTAACATTTTAGTAGTGTTTTCGTAGTTTTCAACGTCGTGGAACCTGTCAAATAAGTAATAGTATTACTTATATTTTAGGTAGAACTATTTTGGTGTAATAAAATTATAATATTTTGACTATACAAGTATGTTAAACTCTGATTGTGATCCTGTTTGTATTGGTAATACGAACCATTAAACAAAGTTACCAACTGTATCTGTATTGTTCAATAGTTTATAAGATTTTCCTAACAATGATTAAATATTTAAATTTTAGAATAACGTTTCAAAAAAGATTGGGGGAGGGGAGCCCAGCGGCTATCAGCGCCAGGGGCCCTCGAGGTAGCTAGTCCACGTCTGCATGTGTATTTGTGTATGCCTTTGTGTTCAAAATACGTGCTCTTAACCAGTAGGTTTTTCGAAATCACGAAAGTTATCTGTCTTTCTCCATTGTTGTTGGTCTTTTCGTGAAGGCTGTATTTGCCTATAGTAGGTCTATATTTTTCTTCACTCCCTACCTTTGCATTGAAATCACCCAACACAATTTTCGAATTATACTTCGGCATTCGGTGAAACAGCCTTTCTAGCTCATCGTAGAATACATCGTCGTTAGCAGTAGCCACCTCGCTTGGAGCATAGACGTTTAATAAAACCGTGTTCCCCCATCGAGTACGTATCGTAACGTACGATAGTCTTTCGTTTACGAACTCTATATTCTGAACCGCCTGAAGGATACTTTTCTTAATGAGGAATCCTGTTCCGAAATCGTGAGACTGTGTTCCTCCGTAGTAGAAAGTGTACTTGCCCTGTGGGATGCTATCTTGACCCTCCCACCGAACTTCTTGTATAGCTAATATGGCTAGCTCGTACTTTTCGGTCTTGCGTACCGCCACCTGAAGAGCGCCCGTTTGGTATAATGTTCGTACGTTCCACGTTCCTATTCTAAGGTTTTTCTTAATTCTGTTCTTGGAGTCCCCTGAAGCAGTCCCCACCCGGAGATCCGAATGAGGGACTAGTTTACCTCCGGAATATTTACCCCAGGAGAATCCATGAACCATCTGTTACTATTTCTTGACATGTTTTAGCGGTGTAAAGTTGTCAGCTCTACGACTTCGCAGTAAAGGTAGACATCCAAGATGTCGTCCTCTGTCCATCTTTGAGCCTTGCCGATGTAATTCATCTTCAGCCTCAGAGTGGTAATGGTGATGCTGCTTCCCCTCACCATGATATTTTTGTTCGGGGTTATCTTCCCCTAGCCTTTGTAGAACCCTCTACTAACTGCAAGGCAGCAGTACCGAATATTTCCGGTACCCACCATATATGGTCGGCATTCCCCTATCCGCCACCTGGGGAGGCGCCTGGTAGGGAGACCAGTAACTCCAACGGTGAGTCTACAGTAGGCCAATATCTTTGCGTGCATATGTTGGTAAAGACTGTCTCATCACAGCGAAATCAGTGGTTGTTTCTTTGCTACTCCGAACTCTGAAAACAGAAAATGAGACGCGTCATTCATTACTTACTGCACAAATTAGTATATTTGTTGGCACAAGGCGATACACAGTACGTTTAAGCACACAAATACATACAAACTACCGGAAATGATTTATATGCTGTCTTAATCATTTTGCAATGTTTGTGTTATCACTGTTCACAGCGTTGCCAGATACTGAGTACTAAAATTATTTTCGTTAGCTTTGTGGGATAAAGCTCGAAATTCTATGTTGATAAAACACATGTATTGCTTCATTGTGCTTGGAAATAAATCCATAGGTCTACACGTCTTTTGTCAACATGTATAATGACACTTTTCATAAATTTATGTTTAACGACATTAGGACATTTATGATTTCGTAAAAACAATTTTTAAGTAATTTTCCAGAAAAGAAACTTTTTCGAAAAGTAGAAAATGTTTTTAAAATGTACTGGAAATATTTAATGCTCTGTGAGTACATTGAAAAAAAGGATTGGTCAAATTAACCAAAACATTGGTAATGGTGACCAAATCGATTGTTTAAATAGGCATCAACCAATCGATTGGTCACCAACACCTTATCTTTTTGGTAAATTTTCATTGGTTGGATCAACCAATTGTTTGGTCACTGTAACGAATCATTTATCATCAAAACCAATAATTTGATTGGTATAGCAGACCAATATGTCGAAAATTGGTTAAAAGGGCGAACGTGATTGGTAAGATGTAGATTATGTTACCAATCGTATTGGGTACTGGTACCATGTTGTTTCGTTGACCGGAATGGTACTTACTAATTATGATTGGTCAAGGTAACTAATATAATTGGTTGCTGGCACTAAATTGTTGTGTTAACTGGGATAATATCTACCAATTATGATTGCTTAAGGTTACCAATATAATTGGTCACTGATACTAAACTGTTTGGTTGTGTCAAGGGTGCACCAACTGCGATTGGTCGTACCAAACAATGTTACAGATACGAAAGTTATTGGTTGACTATACCGAAATGTACCATACAACAGTGGTCAAAGCTGCCAATGTTATTGGTTTGTTGTACTAAATATATTGGTTGACTGTACCGGAATGTGATACATCGTATTGGTCAAAAGAACCAGTGCTGTTGGTCACTGGTACGAGATAGATTGGTTGACCGTACCGGAATATGCCACCTGGAACTGGTCACAAGAACCAATCTAATAGGTTACTAGTACAGAGTATGTTCAAGTAGGTCATGATTTACAATGAATTTCCCCCCAAGGTTGATTTTAGAAAAAAGGTTTATATATTTCTTGTAATTAAATGTGACAGCATTTAATTTCCAGATCCTGCGGATGAAGAAAAATAAAACTTTCTCCTAAATCCATTTTTCAATTTCGAAAGTAAATATAAACATAGATATTGCAAAATGAACCCACGCAGGTTCATATTCAAACAAGGGCTCTCACGCTTAACACCTCCCGTTCCCATATCATATTATGGGAGAACCTTTTTGAACGTATATTTAAAACTCAAATATTAGTACTGACCTGCGATTTTTTTCAATTAAGGAGCTCATGCCCCAACTGTCAAGTAGAACCTTGACATATTCATCCATTCTGCTGCTTGCTGCTGAATTGATTTCACTGCCATTAACGCCAAAAATGAAGAGCAACTAATACGGTGGTTCGTTTAACCAACGTAAAAGTTACAGACTATTGGTTCGAGAATTGGTCAAAAGTGCCGAATTTTGAAACTGGTGAATTTCACCAACCTCAATTTGCTTACTGTAACTAAGCTAGAAAGCTTAAATCAACAATTCCATCGCTAAGACTGACCAAATCAAGCTCAACCATTTTCATTTGGTACATGACAACCAATCGATTTTTTTGAGTGTACATATTTAAACTCTTGTTGAATATATATATATATATGTATATAATGAACGTAGTTATAGTTTCAACCTATTGTACTGCATTCTGCCAATAAGTATAGTAATTTCTGCGGTAATTAATTATGCAAATATATTCTCTTTGTCTTGTTTTCTGTTTTTAAAGTTGGGAATAGGAAAGAAATGACCCTAATGTGGACTCACTCTCTCCTTGTGTAAGTTAAAACAAAGTTGGCTTTCGGACTTGGCAACAAAGCATTTTCTTGGAGGTGGGGGGTGGGAAGCAATCTAGTGGCTAAAAATTTACTATCCGGAAATTTAGTAAAATTTATTAAAAATTTAGAAACTAGGAAAACGTCTATGCACACTTTTTTTTTAGTGACTGCTGCCTAATTTCGTACTTTACAAAGAAAAAATATATTACTGATACACTAGTAAGTCATAAAATTAATTCAACTTTGTAACTTTTTAATAATTCATTAAATTCAAGTCAAGTAGGTAGTTTTGCGTAAAACAGTCCGGGCTAAGTAAATCCGTGTTAGGTAAATGACTTCTACAGATTATAAAATAGTGTTTTGAAATATACGTACTATGATTATATTCGTATACGCCTTGTTACTTTTTAATGAGCTCAGGTTTAATATGCAACTTTTTTTTGTACGTTTGTGTCTCCTCTTATTGCATAAGTGGAACTTCACTGAAAGTAAGCCGTGGCAATTTTACATGACGTAGAAGTGACCCAAATCATCTGCATACAATAAACTTCCTACTAAGTTGAAGATTTTCTTCTCCTCAAATCCCACTACTCTTCAGTGTCGACTTCTTCCGTAGTCTTGTTTTTATATCAGACGTTAGAGAGTTTTGTGTGGCGGTGAAATCTATAGCTATTTAATGTTCGAGCATTCTTTGATTGTAGCCCGTAATTTTCTGTCAGTATTGTAAGCTGTATTTCGGTTATGTTGATTAACACCCGAACTAATTCGCGTAAGAGAGAATTACTGTTTCTTTCCTCACATTTCACGATAATTCATTCAGAAGCGAGATTCATGCAGAGAAAGAAATCTGTGGATCATTCATCCAATGCAGTCGAGACACCATATAGTGTTAGTCGAACTTTCGGTCTGAAAAATTAATACGGATCTCTAAGTTCGTTCTGATCGTTTGTTTACTTTTTTTATGTCAGGGTCTCTTGATAACGTAGCTCACAGAAATGGACAGGGTTTCCGCCAGGAATTTGTTTGGGGGGTGTAAAGTTAAAATTGGGAGGGTGTAAGTGAAGTTGTGTACGGTTTGTATCGATTTTTCACAGCATAAATTTTAAAGTTAAGGGGGTGTTGTCGAGACTTTGGGGGTTATGTGGGGGTCTGGCTGAATTACTGAAAATGGACTATATAATACCCCTGAGTTCGTCCACCCGTTTGTCTGTGTCCAAAAAATAAGTGTCAAGAAAAACCAGATGGGGAGAGGTCATTGGAAAGGTCTTTGCAAGACTAGCTTAGAGTCGCCGGATTGGTATAGTGGATCAGTGTGGTCAACCGATTTTTTTAAAATTCAAATTTTCAACATTCTTCCATTCCGTTTTACTATTCGCCAAACTTGGCATAAACATTATACAATACAACGAAAATATATTGTGGATAGGCCTATCCCCTTCTCCAAGCACCCCAGCTGTCAATATTGCCTACTTTCTAAAAAAGAAAACAAGAAGAAATTTTCAGTTTGCTTCCATTCCATCAGACATATCTGCACCAAACTTGGCAAAACTTTATTCGATGCAGTAGAAAAATAATGTTGGTGCCACCGTCCCCAGGCCCCCCCTGCTGGCTGTGTTGCTAACTTCTTTTATAGAAATGAACGATTTTGTGCCTCAGATGCTAGCAAAGGGCCCTCGGACCATTCGCGATTGTTAATAAAATCGCAGTGAACATTTTTTTCCCCCCTTCTTGGTCACAATTCTTGTTACAGTTTTGTCTCGTTTTTTCCAATACCTGACTGGCGTAAAAGATTCTGCTTGAGAACAGAAACTCTCTATTCGATTGATTAATTGAATTGTTATTAACGTCCTAAACGAGCTGGTAAGCTTCTAAGGGCGGGACCTACAGTTTAACGTTGGCTTCTAACCACTTGTGTCCCCACAGGGAATCGAACCCGGGGTCCCTTGAAAACAAAACAGCAAACGTTACCACTCACCCCAATGGGGAATTACGCTCTACTCGTGATAAGTGAATAGTACAACTAAAAATTATGTAGGTTCAACGCCAAAGGGGTCGACCCGTAAACTCATTTTTCACCTAATATCCTATGAGATTTTATGTACATTTTAGTACAACTTGATGTATTACCTATAAAAAATCCATTACAAGATATTTTATTAAAGGAAAATATTCCTTTAATAAAAATAGAACAAGTTCATTCTTTGTAGTTTATTCAGCAACGCTAGGAAGTAAATCGATATTAATTTGTAAAAGTCATTAACTCTGTTGTAAGCTGCGGTATTTCTTTACCTATTTTCTTACCAATAATTTCCCTGTAAAATAAATATGTTTAAGGTTAATGTAAAGCAATGATCTCCAACAAAAGATGGCAGCACTACTTCTGGTATGTCTAATGTATTTTCATTGTTACACGAAATTTCATTGCTGCTCCTACAAATTCAATCCTAGAGAGTTCAAACTTTTAGATAAGAAAGGTCATATTCAAGATCATGATCGATGCCGATTTTTAATTTTCTTTTTTGTTCATTGTTGAAAGAGCTTTATTTTTATAGGTTTTGATATTCACAACAACAATGAAGTGATTTCAACATTGAAGAAAAACGAAAATAAAATATCGGCATCGATCATGCACTTTAATTGGTTATGAACTTTCTTCCCTGAAAGTTTGAACTCTGTAGGCTTGGATTTATAAGAGCAGCAAGGAAATTTCGTGCAACAATAAAAATACATTAGACATATACGAAGATAGTGCTGCCATCTTTTGTTAGAGATCGTTGCTCACGAATAGTTTTCTTTCTTTTCTAAAATAAATTTCGAGTGAAATTATTTGAACTGCTTTCACCAGCAAAATCACGAAGTCTTAGACGTTTCGTGGCACACTGGTTGAGAACCCCTAACTGATCTATTCACACACGTCCACTGCAGCGACTCACCCAATTTAACTGCTTGGCTTCAGTTGCCTTCTCTTGCCACTGTGGTGACTCGGTTTCAATATTACAATTTAATCCTGTGTATTGGCTAAAATTAACCTGTGGCGCGCGTTTTTTGAGCACATTATCTTAACTAGTAGGATATAATTCCATTTGTGTCACCGTAAACACCGTGTTCGTTACAAAAATAGTATAACCGAGGAATATGTTGTAAATTCTGGTGTGCCTCCAGGATCGAACCTTGGACCTCTTTTGTTCTTATTATTTGTAAATGACTTGCCTGCTGTCATAACATCCTCCAAGAAACTTCTGTTTGCAGATGATTTAAAAATCTATTGTAGTATTTCCTCCGAATTGGATGCGGTCTCCTTACAAAATGATATTAATGCAGTCTCCAATTGGTGTAAAACAAACATGTTATTATTAAATATTAATAAATGTAGTGTAATGTCATATACGAGAAAAACGAACTATTTGAAATTCGAATACAAAGTTAATGACTCCACTAGTTCGAGTAGATTCAATTACTGATCTTGGTGTAACCATTAAATCCAACCTCTCATTCGACATGCACATAAATCGCCTTGTTAGCGAAGCTTACAGGAACCTCGGGTTTGTAATGAGGTTAACTAGCGACTTCTCGAATATTTATGTCTTAAGAACTTTATATACAGCGTATGTTAGGTCAAAGTTGGAATACGCAGCAATAATATGGGATCCTAATACACAGAAGAACTCTCGGCAAATTGAAATTATACAGTCTAAATTTGTACTATTTTTGACATACAAAGAAACTGGAATATATCCTAAATTTGAAAAGTACTTAGACCTGGTAAATAAGTACAGGTTACAATCTCTTGAAAACAGAAGAGTTCATTTTCTCTTAACTTTCCTACACAAACTCTTGCACAGTAAAATCGACTCAGAAAGCTTATTATCTGAATTAAGGCTGTATGTACCGCATAGAGTAACTCGACCGCGTAATGCTGTCTTCCACCTTTTGGCCCAAAGAACTAAAGCAATGGACATATAACCTATTAGGAGAATGTGCTCATTATATAATTGTATACTTAAAGAATGTCCTGAGATTGATATATTTAACGTAAATATGAGAGAATTCCATTCTTATATAAAATAATGAATACTTTATGCAGAATGTTACCATGCAGCTCCAAATATGTATGTTATACCTATGTGTGTATGTAGAAAATGTCATATGTGTATGTTGAACACCACAGTTAGGCTATTAACCTGTTGTGTTCAATAAATAAATAATTCGATGGATTAAATATGATACGAATAGGAATTCACGTATTCATCTGGCTATTATTACGTTCTGCAAAGTTACGAAGACGGAAGCGTGTACCTCACATGATGTGACACTGTTTGATATGAGAAAAGCGGATGTCTATTTTACAAACACCTGCATGAAAAAAAGTTGGCGGGAGTGTGAGTGTGTGTTTTAACAGTTAACACCGGAAATAATTTCAATTTATGATGCAACGCTTTAGAAGTAGGCCTAGGTTATATATTCTGAGTAAATGGACATTGCTATTTTAGTAATTTTACTATTAAAAAATTAATTAAAAAAGGATTTTTTAAAAACACGCTTTTTTAAGATGAACTAAAAAGTAATAAATTGAATTTATCTTATGAATCGGAAAATAAAAGCGTGGGTGCTCTTAGATATTGTGATTTTATGATCAAGGTAAGCAAGAGTATCCACTCTTTTATTTCCCGATTCATGAGATTAATTCAATTTATTATTTATTACTTTTTACTCCATCTTAAAAAAGCGTGTTTTAAATCCTTTTTAATTATTTATTTTATGCATAATAGATCAGTATAAAAAAAACCTTCTGGGTAAAGACAAGAGTGACGCAAGAATTCTACTCACAAAAGAAGTAATATCCATTTTGCGAGTTACTTTCTTTGTGCCATTATGACGGACGTGTGTCCGTTGTAATAAAATTAGGATATATAGTATCCTTCCGTCAAAGTGACAAAAAGAAAGTAATTCGCAAAATGGATATTACTTCTTTTGTGAGTAGAATTCTTGCGTCAC
>JAGDQP010074802.1:0-10230 GCA_022664845.1 Lepisma saccharinum | reverse complement strand
GGATACCCCACGATCTCAACTTCTGGGTGCGTGACTGAGAGGGAGATGTTCCCTCTGTTCAAGGGTTCAACGCATAACTTAGAAAAAGACAGGCGATGCCGGGATATGCTGTCCTATTTTAATTGAATCACCTGTTCGTTCTATTCCAGCTTAGCGATTGAAACTGTTACGGTGTTTTTGGTGTCGTATTAATGTTTATTAATATTTTTTTTTTTTAAATAAATAATTGATAATGCAATAAAAATAAGTTTTTGCAGTAAAATAAAAACATGATACATACAGAAGTTTTTCATTACATTTTCTTACATATAAATAATAAATGAATGGTGTGCAAATAATGTCGAAGCAGTGTGCGAATTAACGGGAGGATGAGGGGGAAATTCCCCTCCTCTGTGAATCTGCATGTGGACTTATGTGTAATGTACAGGACTCGGTTAGTTATGCATTTTTTATATTGCATATGCAAATCACATATCTACGTTTTTTTTTTAAATCCATGTTTACATATGTAAATGCATATATGAATCATTTATATAAACACCTAGCATATTTTAGAACCAAAGACACTGCAAACAAATAAAAGAGATGTAAGAAATGCACTTGTGAGCATGCTTGAAGATTCCATATACAGGGTGGTTTTAAATTCTGATTTCTTTGTAAAATTAGTTTGTATACTTTTAGGCGTAATTATTTACATTTTGTATAAATACCAAGTCTGAATCACCGAAAGAAACTGGTGGATCCCCTCGGAAACGAAATTCTGGATACGAAATACTGTCAGAGAAGTTAAATACAAAACATGGATAGTTTGCAGAATATCTTGAGCTTGATGTGTCACATATTGTGGTCCTTAAATATTATTTAATTGCATTTAGTAAAGTAGAATGAGTTTTTCGGAGTACAAAAACAGAAATTTGAAAATTTAAGGCACCACGTCGTAATCACATGCAATCTTGATTTGTAATCACATGGGTGGATTTAGGAGAGAGACCCTGGGGGGAATTGCTTTAAAAGCTATCGTATAGAATGAAACATTTAAAAATTCCTGAAATGACTGGGGGGGGGCAATGCCTCCTCATGCTCCCCCATAAATCCGCCCATGTTTATAAGTAGTGTCGTTTTCCTTTGATTCAAAAATATGTGTATTCAAAATAAGTGTTTTCCTAAGCAAGTTTATTTGAATATGTGAATGGTACTTGTGAGTAGAAGTATTAAAGACAGCAATTTTTACGATGTTAAATCATATGAGCAAACTCAAGAATGAAAATCTGAAAACATGAAGGCTATTGCAGTAACGGGAATAAAACATTTACAAGAAATTAAGGTCATTTCGGAAGTGCATATTGCTTTGCATATTTCACTCCGTTTAGTGCATATTTTTCATGCACATTTTAGGTATTTTAACTACATAAATGTCCGTGCTCTAATAATGTATAACATCAGAGGCTGACGAGGTTCCACTCCGCGATTCGGATGACGATACAAACGACGATAGCGATGATGAAAATGATTTTGATGGAGATTCTGGTGAAGATTTCGGTAATTATTTATTTGCGGTTGAGAGTGAAGAAGCTTATAAAAATGGGGGAGGAGGAGAAAAAGAAGAATTACAAGATTAAAAGCTTCGTATAAATTTGAGGGTTTCTTTTCTATACAATTTGTACACAGTAAAAAAATGGCTGTGTTAATTCAACACAATGCGGTGTCCCAGCGTGACTACCATTTTTGTGTGTTAAATCAACACAACACACGTTGTTGATCTCGGTACTGGGAGAAAAAAAAAGTTACGGCAGCAGCTAAATTTGAACATGGGTTGCTCAGTTAGAAGCCGAGCGCCTTACCGACTTCGCTAAATTGTCAGATGGGAAAATCACTAGATTGAAACAGTATAGGGTGTAAAAAAAATGTTCCTGAACCCCCAACACAAAGAAATCCTACCGACTTGTCTAAATCGTCAAACAGAAAACGTACTATATGCAAACGATATTTAGAACAACATTTGAATTAAACGACTGCACTATAGATTAAAACAGTGTATGGGATTCAAATATATGTTGCTGAGCCCCCGAAACTAAGTTACTTGCACGATTTATCCCATGGTTCAATCCCTATTTATCAACTGAGCACCAGAATTCCCATTAATTGAGAATATTTTATTATATGAAAGCAAGCAAGATGGCGACAGCCAAACACTTGAGCAGCATTACTGCTTTCTTATCGTAACAACATATCAAATGCTGCCCTTGCTTTCATAGAAATGGAACATATTTTCATAAATGGGAACTGTGATTCCTAATTGACCAATGAAAAAGTGATTAAATCATGGCATAAGTCGTGAGAGTAACTTTGTTTGTGATTCAGCAACATTTTTTTATCCTCTATATTGTTTCAATCTAGTGCTTTTTCTGTCTGACGAATTAGCAACGTCAGTAAGACGCTCGACTTCTAACTGAGCAACCGATGTTAAAATCTAGCTGCAATCGTAACTTCTTTTTTTCTTCCAGTACCGAAATCAACACCGTGTGTTGTGTTGATTTAACACACAAAAGTGGTAGTCACGCTGGGACAGCGCACTGTGTTGAATTAACACAGCTATTTTTTACTGTGTAGAAAATCAAACTGAAGGCCTAAAAAATTATAAGAAACAAAATATGGCAGAATTTCTGTTTAGCCAACTTTTAACATCGCTTGCTTTTTCCTCTTTCTTTGTCTTTGTGATAATATAGTAAACTATTTTCTTGGACAACCTTTCATTATGAAATAATTGCTTTCTTAGTGTCAACATTACCATTTACTGTATTATTATTTGAAAAGAAAATTAAATTTTGTAATTGCTCCTATACAGTTTAGAAACGGAATGTTAAAAGGATCTATTAAATTATTATATAATACAAATTTTGGAATTAGTGACATCTAGTATCAATTTTAAACTTTTGGTGAACATCTTCACATTTCTTCTCGATTGTAATAAGTTCTTGCGCTTGCCGTGTAAAAACCTTTGTTCAGTTACGGGTGCAATTTTGATTACAGTTTGCTAATATATCGTAGAGGTCGATGGCTAAACGGACATATCTTCCGTGATTATTTTTTTTTTCGAAATATGACGTCATTTGTGACAATATTTCGCCATATTTGGTTTCTCTAACTCAAAAACTTTCGAAATTTCTTTGAAGGGACCTTTTTTTCATTTCGAACTAAGGATTTCAATATTCAATTTGTGACCATTATTTCTTAAGCACTCGGTAGGCTAACTGTAGGCTCCAGAAGCCAAGTGATATAAGTAACACTGACAATTTTTTTTAAAAAAAATGAGGCAATCTTTTATATAATTATAACCAAAATATATATTACACAAAATATAGGCACATTGTACATGGACACGTTGAGGTCCAAGCCTTCTTTGCACACATGTGACCGTTTTTGTGTCACGTATATTTTGGGGAAAGATTAGTCAATGTCACTTAAACCGTTTGGGTTCTGGATTCCACAAATTTAAGAGGCTTTTGAGTTTCGGTAGATACAGTGATTCTACTAGAATCCCCTGTGAGGTGTCACCCCCAATTTTTCGAGCGATCCCCTACTTTAAAATTTTTACGGTCAAAATTCGGTAGAAACTGAGTAAAACTTCACTTACAGCCTCCTTGTTTTGATTTGAGACTCGCCCCAAACTTAAAATTCTGGCGTAATCCCTGCGTACATGGTTATAATGAAAGAGATGAAGGGAAATTATAAATCAGAATACTCCAAATTCTCTTGTCCCTTGTTTTAATTCCTTGTTCCCTTGCCCAAATTCTATCAATGTTTTTTTTCTCCCAAGGGGTGTCCAATTTGCAGAATGAATTTATCAGCACATACGAGCCCGATTAACTCTACCAAACCGTTTCGTTTTTCTTTTAATGCTTCCAAAAGACCTTGTTCCTATCCTTGTTAAGGATTTGGTGTGAATTCCTTTTAAACAAGGAAGGGCTCAATGTAACGGACTCAATCATTCCTCAAAATTATCTCTCTATCTCGCGCTCTGCCTTGTGTAGAATTCTTCTTCATGCGAGGCGAAATTGAACAAGGAGATACGGAACAGGAGAACGAGCGAAGTATAATTTGTACCACTTTATTCCTTTTCTGCTTGCGCCACCAAAAACAATTTAAATTCTCTTCATCAACACAGTGTATCTTCACAGGAGTATCCCTCCAATTATCTTACCCCTTGTCCATTCTCTGGACATGATGAGAGTAAAAGGGGAATTTTGAGGAGGGAGAATGGTGAGGCTTCATTCCTTCTTACACCCTTGTGTGAGTCCTTGTGTATGTGTTCCTATACGGATTAATGTGGGACGAACGAGGCATACGTATATAGGGGACGGTAGGGCAAAAAAGAAGAAATGGGGCTTGTGTGAATGAGAGAAGCTAATCACCTCTCCTGCTGCTACAGGTCTGTTGGGAGTCGTTCAAAGAGGTAACTGGGGTTTCACACAACGTCCCTCTCTTTTAGCCAACGCCGCATGTTTTGTTCTACTGGCAACGCTTTATGTGGCAATGCCGAACTCCTTCTCGTTCGCTTTTTCTCTTGTTCCTTTTGAGGCTTTGAGGAAAAGACTGAGGAACTGGAGGTCTATTCATTTACTCTATCCTTTAAGCTCGCGGTTACGAAACAGTTTTGGTAGCAGAAACCTCAACGTAATTCATCACACCCATTTATGAAGTATCTTTTAATTTTATAGGTTTTTTACCGCACGCAATGCATTCTGGTCTGTTTTTAGTAATAGGTAAATGTGATTCAGTTAATTTTAATTACTGATTTTTTTATGGTAATTCGTTTACACTTTCTTTTTTTTCTCTTAGGAAATTTAAATTTGTTATTTAAAGATAGAAATGTTTTATTTTTAAGTACTCAAAATATGACAGTCGCAATATTTGATAATTCTTTCAGTTATTCTGCAAAATATTGGGAAAATATCAGCCTATTTGTTAAGATATCCAACCGTGCGTGAAGATTTACTAATATAACGTTTCGGAAACCATGTTTGGATGGATGTTTTCAAAATCCATCCACGAATTTTGTACTGATTATATTTGTAAAGTGATGAGTCCAGATGCCAAGGAATACAAATCATATTGACGAATAACAAAAGAAGTTAGAGGTAATCGAATATAACTCGAAAAATGTATGACACATAACTGTCATAGTTTGTACAAACAAACCTTGGACCTCAATGTGTCCATGTACAAAATGTCCATGTATCATCTTGGAGGCATTACTTTCTGAATCACCCTCGTACATGCCCACTTCCTTATTCAACGTTAAACGTATTTTAAATTAGGATGAGTCTCAAATTTGATTTGTTCAGCATAAGTCTAAGTAAATCTATTTAAATATTAAAGAATGATGATGTACACAAATTAATATTGTCTCGCTTAATATTATTCAGGCCGTGCCTTCCTTTCCTAGAACAATAAAGCACTTACCTTTATTTTGCACCAACTTTTGTGTGTGGTTAAATTCCTTATTTAAATAGATTTATGAACGTTGGAAAATATAAATATCAGAAGGCTTCAACTCGTTCGGTTTTAATTAATTGTTATTTTCTTCAACGTTAAAAACAAGATACGAAAAGCTAGTTTAACTTGTTGATTCCATTGAGCTCTATATCATGACACTAGAGTGATCGACTAGTATCGAAAGATAAACGCAAGAGCAAGCATTTAAGCTCGATCGTCTACTTCAAGTGTAAATCAATATTGCCCAAAATTTCAATTCTTACTTGGCTTTTTTTATTATTAATAATATCGCTGTAAGGTCCGCTTTTAATTTAAGTCTTATTTGTTAAGCATGTATTGTACAGTGTACATACATGCATCTACTCTAGTACATACTGTAAATAATATTTACGTTTTTTTTTTTACAATAATTGAGACATAAATCGAAATAATAGGACCTACAGCGATAACAGGCGTAAAATCTGAGTTGCAACTGTAAATTTTGTGCAGATTGATTTAGACTGTAGGTGGACGATTGAGATTACCTATTCCCTCAGTTCACTGGCTTCATATATTCATTAAATTCTTATTGAAATTGATCAGTTTAATATCGCTTTTAATAGTTAAGGTAAATGGTTGATTTTCACTTGTTCCTTTCTCTCTTTTTTCATCTTACGTTATTTTTTTCGACAATACCCGGTACTTAATTTGTCCTTTAGTTTGATACATCGTTCACTCGATTTACTTCGATCTTTGTTTAATTAGGTTTAGTAGAATAATAATAATAATAATAAAAATACAGGGTGATTACATCAAAACAGGAATCCCGATTCCTCTCGTCAAGGCTAAAATGTGACCGCGCGATGCGCAATAATGGTCACGCGACTAAGAAAACATCCTTTCCCAATCTTATCAACTAATGACCTAATATGGTGTTGAACGGACTAGCAAAAGAAGTTATGTGTTCATGGAGACATTTCTAGAATCATGATGTCAACCTTCCGGGGTGTGGCAGTTTAGGTCACTACTGTATATAAGTCAAAGACCGCGCCAAACCGGTCACTCTCGACGACTCCTCAACCGTACAGACGTAGAACCTGTGATGGACTTCGCCATAGACGAACTTTGTCAAAGAGACCAGATCAGGTCAGTAGTAACTTATTTGCACTTGTAATTTTTCTCATGAAACTCACATTCCCAGAATATTACTTAAGTTGATAATGTCGTACTACACTGTGTTCATTCGTTTGACACGGCTGTCTTCACCAAAGACCTTGCTCATTTAGATTGCCTTGGACTTTAACTTTTTGATAACAAACAATATTAGAACAAAGCAACTAAATAGTTTCATTGTAGGCCTTTTGATGTAGTTTTCACAGCATCCTCTGTCGTTTTGATTAGAATTAGCTATGACGTATTAACAATGTAGATTTGCTCTCTTCCTTTCTTCGCTTGTTTATTGTTCATTATATTATATGCAATTAATTAATGCTTAATAAATTGCTGTGCAAATATATTCCAACTTGTTCTTTGTTCAGACAGCTCTTACTCTCGAGGCATATAGCCGCTGGTTGACCACGCTAATTATTAAGAATCTACCATCTGAAATCCTTCGAGATCTTAGATGGCAATTACACCCTCGCTCATGACGACATACTTGCTTTGCACGCCGTAGAAAGAGGGTACGAAAGTCACACATCGTATTGATGATGATGATGATAAGTGTTCTGGCCTCCCTTTCATGTAAATTAATATTATTTGTACAGATTAAAATATTTGTACACAAGCTTAGGCTGCGGTTGTTGCCTAGATAGCCCATAGGATACGCTCCTGCTTTCTATACATTTAGATCTTAGATGTACTGTACCAGAACAAATTCAAGGTATCTGTTTATTTCTTTTTTTCTTCGCTAATTCATCTGTCTATTCAGAGTTGACTAAAAAATATCATGACATAGGGACTGAGTTGACAAATCAATTGTATCTTGTCTCGAAAAGTTAATTTCTTGAAATTACTCTTTTATTCTTCCAAAAGTAGAAAATATTGTTTGTGGTGTGAGTATGAATATGGGTAGAAGGGACGAAATTTGACAGAGTTTAAAAGTGTCTGATATTAAACGAAGTATTAGTGTTTCTCTCCAGAATTCAATAGATCATACTAAAGTATATACTGTGGTGAAGTAAGACACGCATTAAAAAAAGAGAGAGAGAAGTGGCAACCTGGTCACGAAATTTCATTAAGGCAATTTAGCAATTGTATTGTTTTAATTACTCTTTTCATTATTAGCAATGAAAATGCACCGAATAACAGCTTAGTGTAGACCTGATCTCGAGTTATTATGTTATCATTTTGGATTTAATTACTTGTGTCGAAAATTAACGGATAGAAGAACCATTTAATTCAGTACTTGAAACGGTATATTAATCCACAGATCCGGACGGAGATTTAGGTTTAAAACTAATTGTGCTCCCGTACGAAGTTCTATTAGTAACGTCTACATAAAATCTAGCTTTAAAATTTTGAAGCGTTTATTTAAATTTCTTTAAAGTGATTATAAATGATTTTATTCTCAACGCAGAGAAAATTCAGAAAGAGAAGAGGTTGGGATCTTCCCTTACCACATTTTGAATGCTGTTTAGCTTTGCTCTTATTGTAATTTCAACTTCGATTCCATCCCAGACTTATTGTAATTTCTATTTGGGCCACGATGCCTTAAGGTATTCACAATTTCACAGTGTAGATATCAAATTCCCCTGTTCTCCGGTGTGTACGTTTAGTGGCCTTGTGATTTAGCGTTTCCATACACCGAGATTTTTAATCCGATCCTCTAGATTTCAGCGTTTATTTCAAATCGTCCAAAATCTAAGCCTGTTAGCCTTTTCTTATTGAATTTATCTCATTGCATAGATCTCATGTTCTTTGCCTCGCAGATGTTTCGTATCTCGCGAATTTCATTGTAAATACAACTTCCTTGCCGCTTCTAAACTCGGGTTTGACGTTACGTCTCACGTTAGTGTAATAGTTTGTATCTGCTTCGAGTTCAATGCTCCTTACCCATCGCTGTCTTGCTTGGTTTCATTCCTTATGAAGATTAATGCATTCTGCGTCAAACCAAGTTTTGTTTTTTTCTGCCATTTCATCCCATCTGAATGATCTTCGGTTGCGTCCTTCTTTGCGTCAGGAATTGCGAGCTCACCTCTTGTTCACATCAATTTCAGTATTAGTGTCTTCTTTATTATTACTCGAGTCTGGCTAAACATTCGAACCTTTCAAGTTGGTAATCAGTTTTTACACTCGGAGTAGCTCATCATTTTACTTCGAATTTCAGTTGTTTTTTTCTTTCACTGTTCGCGTTGCACAGCTCTCCTTTCACTTTTGTGATAACTGCGGTGGCCAGTGTTATCTTTCGCACTGCTTGTGAGTTTTGCCATCCGGAGGTCTCATATTTGTGTGTCTATTTGTTCAAAGAATATGATCTTTACTATTAAAGTTTCCGAAATTGCAAAAGTTATCAGTCTTTAGCCATTGTTGATGTTGTCTCCGTGAAGATTTGATTTCGTATAGTAGGTACAAATATTTGTTTGATATCTATTATTGCGCTGAAATCTCCCAACACAATTGTCATATTTGTGATCAGTGAAGGAATATTTGCAACACTTTCTAAAAATGTATCTTTATCGTATCATCAGTGTCTTCGGGCGGAACCTAGACATGTGTTAAAACCGTCGATTACGTATCACAGCGTTTCATAGTCTTTCGTTTAGAAACTCTAAATTCTGAGTTTATGTGGCTGCGTTACTCGATAGTCCCGCCCGGAGCACCTAATGGAGGATTAGTGTACCTCTTGAGTTTATTACTCCTGAAGAATGGACAGACCCAACTTTTTTCTTTCTTGGCATGATTTAGTGATGTGGAATTGTTGACTCGATGACCTCGCAGCAATGACAAACATTCAGGATATCTGTCTCTGTCCATCTCTGAGCCTTAGCAGTATCATTTACCTTTAACTTCATACTGGTAGCTGTGAAGCTGCCTCCATTCGATATAATTCTGTTGTGTGTGTGTGTTTTAAGTTATCTTCCCGTAGATTATGTAGGTCCCTCTTCTAACTACAAGGCATCAATAATGGTTTCGGTCCACCCAGGAACATTTCCGCTCCCCACAATATATGTGTACATCCATCTATCCGCCGTCTGGGGAGGTGCCTGATGGGATACCTCCAACGAGGCAAGTTTATGGAGTGATTTGCGATCATATTTTGAAATGTAGACCTCATACTTATTAGCATCCACTGTCCCCTTTTTTATTATATGGTGAAGCAACTTGTTGAACCTTTCAATCTCGTCTTTGTTCTTCAAAAAACACAGAGAGCCGAGGACAATTCCTTTATCATTAAAACAAATCTTTCTTTAACTTGATTTGTTATGTAATTGACATTTTACCTAGAATTACCCCATTTCTTTCCCCTGAATGATTACTTATTTCTATTGTTGTCGAGTCTTATACATGTTATGAGCTATTAAAGTCGACTTTTCGTACCAGGAATGCTGAATATTATACCAAATCAGTTATAAGAATAATATATCATTATTCTTAATTGGAAATTTAAATTCATTATAATCTAACGTTAATATAGTATATTGTTTTCAAGTTGCTTGGAAAAATGAAACAGGGACAACTCCGAAACTTTGTGCCACAGTAATTTAATTTCACGAAATATACCTTTTATCTTAAATTTCACACACTTTCAGTGAA
>JAGDQP010074798.1:0-10230 GCA_022664845.1 Lepisma saccharinum | reverse complement strand
AATTCGATTCTTATAAATACAGAATGAAAATGGATGTTGAATTTTTACATATAAATGAAAAACTCCGACAAATGTGTACTAAAATAAAAAAAAGATAAGAAAGGAAACCGACCGCACTGGTTAAGTAAATTTGAGTACTTTTAAACACCCTTCTTGAAGTCAGCTCATAATTTATTGAGTTTAATTAACAAACCTTACACAAATCGCCTGTGTTTTTATCGTGTCAACTTCAAAAATGGCGGCTGGATATTCATTGAATATTTTCATAGCATTGTGTCCGTTATTATTGTTTTTAATTTTTATGTTTTAAAAGGAGTTTAATATTTTAAATATATTTTTTTTATTTACTTTTTATTGATAATTTGATAACCAATTATGCATACATAACTGTCATGCGGGATTTCTACTTAAATGTAACAAAATTGTTCCTTAATATATACTACGCCAACAATGTTAGTGCAGGATTGCATAATGAGACCGGAGGCATTGCAAATGTTGAATGTATTGCTCTTGTTACACAATTTCCCCTAAATTTTCTATCTTTGCTGAAAAGGTAGTACTACGAACCCATCATGAGAACATTATCTGCAAACACTGTGGCTAAAGTCAAGTCAAGTTACGTAAAGAATGGCGCCATACCATATACGTTAGACGACGTCTCTTTCGGCCGAGCAAAGCCGAAATTTGCCGATCCCGAGTACAGTTCGTTCAACGTACCAGTTACTTTCGGCGATTCAGTTACAGCTTTTACGTGACAAATCACAGATGAGTGTTATAAATACCATCTCGGAATCATTTGCAGGCCAGTAACCTCGGTGGTCTATGTCTTCCTGCTTAGGAGGCCCGAGCTCTATTCCCGTACAGACCAAGCTTTTGGGGAATTCTTTCTCTTTAAGAGAACATTGCTGTACACTATTGGCTAAATTATTGTACACATTGGAAAAAATATTAAACATTTATTTGTTTTGAAAGCGATCTGAGGACATTTGTGTGGCCCGTGACTGTAACAAGCTGTAGAGTCTTTTCAGGGAGGATGTCTGCCTTAGAAGATGGGTACAGTAGTTTAATTCCATAACTACGACCATAGAAGGAAAAGTTTGTTGGTGTGAAAAAACTAGTCAGTGTCCTCTTCAAGGGGCTGTAGTGAATTTTGGATAATCTGTCACGTGCAGAAGAATACGCAATCCTTTAGCCCTGCCGCACACTAGGCGGCACAGCCGCCGCGATTCAATCGCAGAAAAAAAAACATGCTTTCTTATGGAACACCTCATACTTGGCGGTTTGATCGCAGCGACAGGATTTACCCACCGAGAGAAATAAAATGTCTGCGATTTCGACGGCGATTTGGGGGAAGAGCAAAAAATAAATCCATGTATTCTTATGAAGCGCTGCACACTAGGCGGTTTAGTCGCGCGATTTTGAATAGGGTTGACAGTTGTTTTCATTACCAATCTCTTTCTGTCACGATATATGAGAAACTGAGCAAGGAAGAAAGAAAAAAAATCAGGCATAGGCCTATAATTTATCGTTGTTTTAAAAAAAATGATTTAGAAATACTTCCCACAGTTTGATCAATACCAAGTGGCAAAGATCTTTTACTTCTGTTTGAGTCATTTTGTGATCAGCTGTCAGAACTGAGAAAGAATTCTTTGCCTCGGGTAACAAAGCAAGCAAAGCTGATTTTTTCCCTCTCTCTTCTTTCTCTCTCTCTCTCTCTCTCTGTATTGTCTGATACTGACTAGATGCATCCATGCATCAACATTTTTACAATTTTATCTTTGGTTGTGATTCGTTTCGGACACAACGAAAGCTATTTTGAGAATTATTTTTACTTAAATCATAAAGTGAGACCTGTCACTTCTCGGAAATCACATTATTTTGGGGAGGTATTCTAATATGCCTTTAATTATTGCTTAACGAAATGAAATTCTTAGATGTTGGGAAGAAAATACTATTAAAAAAACTATCTGAGTTATTTCTTAACTCGCCGTACAAGCAATTAAATTGCCCGTGTCAATCTCTTCTTGTTTAAAGGATGGATCAATTTGCTTCTCCGCCTTCGGGGCCTCATTTTTCATGTAACTAATACTATGCATAGCATTTATGTTGTGCTAGCCATCTTGTTTCTGCCAACACTGACAGCGAACTGAACATGAAACAGGTGTAGTATAAATCGAGCCACCAAATCGCTTACACAAAAATGTATTGCGATTTGGTCGCGCGGTTGAATCGCGGCGGATGAACCGCCTAGTGTGCGGCAGGGCTTAAAGTCAAAATACATCTTTTTAGGTTCTTTGATATTAAAGCTATAGCAAAAGGAACCTTCTATTCCCGCTCATGGTGTTCGTTTGTCCGTCCGTCCATGTCCAGAAATTAAATCTCAGGAACTAGAAGGCGTAGAGAGATACCTAAGGTGTCGCTAGAAAGGTCTTAACTAGACTAGTTCAGAGCTTTCAGAACCACCTTGATTGCTGCAGTAGTTCAGTGTTGCCAACCCATTTTTAAGAAAAACATTTGTTTAAATTGCTTCCATTAAACTTGATTACGTACCTACAAGGAACCCACTAACAATGTTGCCAACTTATTTTCCATAAAATCATCTTTTGTTTCAAATTGCTTCAATTAGTTTAGGCATAACAGCAACAAACTTGGCACACATATTATTTGACACAATAGCAACATACAGTATGTGTACTTGTCACCATGAACCTCATTTTCAGTGTTGCCAACCAGTGTCTAAAAATATATTTCATGAACCATAAGGTGTAGAGACGTGGTTTAGTTGTGGTTGGAAATGTCTTGACTAGACTAGCTCAGAGCCGCCGGAACAGTCTTGATTGGTGCAGTATTTCAGTGTTTGCAAACCCATTTCTTAAAATAATCAGCCTACTTTATAGAAATTAATGCTTGCGTAGCTAAAATGCTATCAAGGGACTGGAATCTTTGCGATTTTTAATAGAATTTCAGCTGCAACTTGTTTCTACCTTAAAATAACTTGCTCTAAAACAGTTTTGTAGTCAATAAATAGTTTTAAATCGGGCTAAACTGCATGATAGAAAAGAAAATACTCTTGAATCTGGTAATTTTGATTGAAAATTTTCCTTAGACGATACCGCAAAGAAGTTATGTGTATGACAGGAAACAGGTGAACCCGAAAGTTGGGAAAAGATGCCCGCTACCTAAATGCATTGTATTAAAAGACTGTTTTTATTGTTTTCAGGTTAGACACTCATTTCTTTAAACTGTTATTTTTGAATAGAATATAGTTATGCAAGGACATAATTGGTTGTCTACGCATTTCAATGTCATTTATGGCCTTCAGGGAACTATGGCTAAAATCAGAATAGGAGTGGAGTCAGGATGTAGGAAAGAAGTCCACCAGAGCCTATTTTCGAAGTACCATCCTAGCATTATTCTTGAGTTACTGAGCATAACCTGAATAAAACTCTGTCAGGATGGTCGCCGCGGGAATCGAACCCAGAATCTATCGAATCCAAAGCCAATGGATGCTCTTCTAACTAAGCTACGACTGCTCGGTGCATGTTCAATAGAACGTATGTCATATGTTAAAGAACCCTTTTCTTATTTCACATAAAACATAAAGTTATTGCAGCATTAAATTCTTGTACGATTAACTATTACATAAAGAAGAGAGATCTGATCTTTCAAGCAGTCGTAGTTGAAATATTTCCGTGCAAAATCACTCCAACTGCTGTTTGGTGTTGATGTTAGTCATTTGGCTGTTAGAAAGGAAAGAACAGGAATTTAGATAGTTAATGGTGAATTGTGATGTGTGTTCCACTGGTTGATTCTGCTGTTTATATACGTTTAAATGTAAATGAATGAAGGCGATGAATAATAATGTAAAAATCATTGTATGCCAGCAGTTAGTAAAGTGGACTAAAGAGAAATATTTCTCTCATAAATCGAATCCAAATTTGTGTCCTATTACAAGAATGTAGTCAATCACAAGCTGAAATTGCCCGTAGACTGTCTCTGTCTGCAAAAATAGTTACTAAGACTAAATAACGTAAATAAGTTGAACGAAGGTGATGCATCTAGAAACATCAGACTTTGTGGTCAAAAATAAATTTCTTGGGACGAGATGATCGAATATTGCAGATCCTTGATCAGAAAAAGCTTATGTTCTTTACGACAATCACAAACAAAACTAGGGACTGTTTGTTTTTCAACCAACAGTAGAATACATAGAAGATTTTTAGAGGTTGATTATCAGGGCTATCGTCCTACAAAGAAGCACAAACTGATTGCCGGCATGGTGACAAAAACAGGAAAGATATCGAGACAAGAGTGACATCAGGTTCGTTCTCGTCTCGAATTTTCGAAGAGAGCCTTTGTCTTGGTTTCGGTCTCGGTCTCGATTCTAAAACTCATTCTCAGTCTCGAGCCTTTAGCCTCTGTCTCGTCTCGAGAGTCTCACAAGACAATAGACTTAAAATGTTGAAGTCCCTTAACTCATTTCAAATTGGTACGGAAATTTTCCGATTTCAGCACAAGAACAAGAATATTAACATACTTTGTTACATTGTTAGTTTGGGATTTAGATTAGGAATAATATTCTGAAATAGAGAGAGAGAATCGTTGCAATTATAAAGTAATAAAGAATATTTAGTTAGCAAATGTAGAATTAATGAGATAGATGAAAATGTTTCTATTATGGAAACGGATCCATCTTATACCACAAATTGAGAAATTGATATACGTAAGATTACAATTTTTCAATTTCTAAATTATATTTACGTTGACTGAGTAACTGTTACGTTAAATAGAAATAAATGTACGTACAGTATTTGACAAAACGTTTATTTATTACCAACTTTTGTACAAGGAAATACCTACAAAGAAAATGAAAATACCATTTACCAAACTCCACACGAAGTAATTTGTTTACAATACTGTTTAAGAGAACCAGTTCACATGTTCATTTCAAATAATAGCGTATTGCGAATCCTATAAGCTGAAATGAGCACATCCTTATTTCAAATAAACCGTGTTATGAGATTTAAATGTTCAATAATCCTATCAAAGCATAACTTCATAGATAAAAAAAATAGCTTTACTGTATCTAAGGGATACTATGTATATCCTTATATCCTCTTTATGCCCTTTTGTGGACAACTTTCGACTCAGGAACTACTTGGGCCACGAAGATGGTTGAGGTGTTGTTCGAGAGGTCTCGGCGAAACTTCACCAACGACATATAGATAATCCAAATTGGACACTCGTTGCTGAAGCCTTGTAGTAGCACATATGCACAGTCCCGCGACTGCGCTCCGACTTACTTCTTTCCTTATATATAGAAAAATATGGTCTCAGAAAACCATTAGATTGTTTCCATCTTTTCTAAGGTACCGGTTTGTATTGAAAAAATCTTTTTAACCTTTAAAAAAATGCTAAATGGTGTAAGAAAAGCCGTATATTTGAATTTAGGCAGTTTCATTTCTTGAGGTACCCTTTACAGTCCTTACGGGATCAGCCTAGTGGAGGGTGATATAAATGGGAGAGTGTCAACAGAAGTAACAGACTATCAGCAGGGAGAAAGCATGAGGATGAAAATACGCAGAAGTAAGTAAATTGAATCCGTAGTTGGAAGGAGATAAACACCAAAAATGAAAAAGTGTTATTTTTACATGAAACGTTGACTTCCGCCGTTTTCGCGATAATTTCCTTCTTCCAATTAACGAATCATTTTTTGTATTTATCCGTTCTCGAATCAATCTACTACACATTTATATTATTGTTGAAAGACAACAGGAAATAGTTTGGCATTTATAATTTGACTACTTATATGACTAATAGTCATATTTTTAGACTACAATATAACATATTAAATAAAACTTATCAAAAGAAAATTATTGGTCACAAGACTCCTTCTAGTATAAAACATCATAAACAAAAGCATTAAATTAATATTATCGACATTCATGAAAATAAAGGTTTTAGTCTCGATCGAGAAGAGATTGTAGAGAGGCAAGTCGCGGTCTCGTCTCGAGGGATAAGTCTCGGTTTCGAGGGATAAGTTTCGTCTCGAGTAATTCTCGATGCATAGTGTCTCGGTCTCGTCTGGATTTTTAAACCTTAGTGTCAGTCTCGAACTAAAGACGAGACCAAGACAAGACCGAGACTAGATACCATCCATAGGAAAAATCAACTTCAGTGGGCAAAAAGAACAAAAACTGGATAGCTGATGACTGGAAAAGAGGTGAGTTTTACTTCTTTACTTATTGAAAAGGTTCGAATGAATTTTCAGCCAGGAAATCTTTGTTCAGATTTGATGTTTCTATACCAGATGAACACTTCTGTTTATTCACGTGCATAATTTGATTACAAAACACAGGTTTAGGTGTTTCTTTGTTCAGGTTTCTTCTCTGATTAATCCATTTTGGAAATAATTCCCGTATATCTGAAGAGAACCAGGCGAGTACTTTCTTCCACAGTATGTAATTCGAAAGTTGAAACATCCCCAAAATATTATGGTGTGGATTGTGATTTCTGCCAGAGAACTTCTAACACAAATTTGACATATTGTTTAACTGCCTGAGTCGGAAGCTTCACGAAAAGTCTGCAGACCCGAACCAAGAGACGAATACGTTAGAATCTCTCTCTATTGTCAAGATCAGCAGTACGTAAGTTCTCTTATAAATCAAAATTTAAAATTACAAGTACTATATTGAAAGAGTTAGAACAGCTTTATCTTAACTTGCTGTGAACATCTGCTGTTAAGTTCTGCAAAACACCTTATGTGACTGGTTGGTTGGCAGAGGTGTGGGTGGAACTCAAAGAATGAGACAGAGTACATAATTAGTCGAATTTCAGTTTCTAATTTACATGTGAAGAAATATATATATATATACTTTTTAAAGAAGCAATTATAAGACAACAATTGAAACGCTTCATAAATGATCATGAGAATTCACATTTTATTAGTAAAAAGGAAAGCCTGACCGGTAAACAATTATATAAAAGTTGCATTAATACTTTTTTGGTTATGTCATTTATGTAATACATCCAAATCTTCGATCAAAACATGCTTAATATTTTTTTTATAAAAATTACGACAAGTGACCCATTTTTAAAATTTTCCTAAATTTCAAAGATGATACTCGATCGGAAGATTTTTACACGATGTTTTTCTCTCTTTTTTTTCATTTTTATCTTAGCACCAACGGCCACTTTTCCGTTCTATATCCTCCCGGAAAGAAAGATTGGTTTCTCGAACCACCATTCTATATATTCATTTTTGCGGAGGTATTTTTGAATGTTTCTCTGATATCTCCCACAATATGATTGTAATTGTAACTAAATTAGTGTCAGCAGATTCTATGGAGTTCTCTAACCAGATTTTATGTGCTATGTGGGCCATTGGGAGCATTGAATTCCGTTGAGGGCGAAGAAAAGAATTTCAGATGAGAACATTTTCCCACCATTTTGATGACGTCATAACGGGAGTTGCCAGAGGGTACTTTTGGAAACATATTTCGATATAAACTTTCGATCAAAATTGTTTTCAGTCTGTCTCTCGACATTTGAAAATAACTCGAAAACTAAGGCCGTTTGGAGAAATCGGTTCGTGGGCCTATAAGTAGAATAAGAAAAAAAATCCTGTATTTGGTTGTAAACAAGAATGTCTAGTATCAGAAATAAAATAAAATATTTGATGTTTTTTTTTAATGGCAGGAAACGAGACAATGACGGTTTTGCCGTCATTTCTAATTTTTTTTTTTGGTTCAATTGAGATAAAGTGCTAAACAAACTTGTAAGAAATAGATCTCTACCGGATTTGAATTCCAACCGCCTAGTACATACATAATGGTTGCTAACCAATCGGGAGCCCTTATTCCCTTCAGTTGTCTGGAGAATAAGTTAAGTTTCTAGCTTGGCGAATAAACATACAGGATTATTCCGAATATTGTGAAGCGTAACTCCTTTCCAAAAATTTTGCTTCGTTCATCGTCGCGTATTTCTTTTCCCCAAGAAAATATAGTCAGTCCTTCCTTAAGCCAATCGGATTCGAATATGATATTGCCCATACCAAATTGCTCTCACGAACGTTACAACTTCATTTCTTGGCAAATTATAACCCGAAAGTACTCTAAAATTTTTCTTCGATGTAGTTTTTGAGAACGTAAGATGGAAAATCTTTGTGTAACCGCTGTAACTTGTATGAAAGTAATTAGTGTACGGACTATTCGTCTGCAAACTTTTTGATCTGAATTCTGTGTCCATGTGGAGAAGTATTTCTGTTCTTTGTGGCTTTATACTTTCTACTTTGAATGACTCCGTGCCTGCTAGTTTGGTGAATGCAGGATTGGAAATTATTTTTGTTGACATTAGAATCCGAGTATGTACCGTATACTATTAAAAGTTTTGGGAACATTCCTTGACCTATCCCATAATGTTTAAGAGAAATAACAATGTTTGAAGTTATTGGCAGTAATCCGCGGACTACACAGAGTAATTTATTTTACCATATTGAAAGATTTCAGTTCCAGTGTGATTTGTCGCACATACGCGGAAATGAAAATGATTTTCTTATCGTAATAAGTAATAACATATCTAATGCTGGTCATGTTCGCTGCCGCCATCTTGATCGTTTATTTTCACAGAAGTATGAAATATTACCAACAAATGAGATTCGAGTCACTATTTGTCATAGAAATGTCATTAAAATATGGCGTAAGTCATTGGAGTAATTTTGTCCCTGTTTTCGGATTCATATATCGTATTTCAGACCCTCTATACTGTTTCAATCTAGTATTTTCTTATGACTGGCAGTTTAATCCAGTCGGTAAGACGCTTTATTTCTAACTGAACAACTTTTGCTTGAAGCTTCTCTTTTTTGTGTGCTCCCAGGATCATTGAAAATTGAATGATGACTGGCTTGTATTAGCTAAGTTAGTACAAATTTCCAGGTTGTTTAACTTTGTTCAGGAATGTTTCAGAAATACAGTGCACTTATGCAGTGCCACCCCTAGAGCAGGGCAGGTGTGGCCCAAGTCTCTGGCTCCGAGTCTCTCGGGGCCCTTCACTTTGGGGAATCCTCTGAAACATACGCAGAAAATAATGTTATTAATCAACTTTTCTACTAAGAGGGGCCCATATATTCTAGGGGCGCTGCTGTACCTATGAAATTTGATAAATTTCTTTGTAGAGAATTCGTTTGTAGTTGACTTGTTGTCAGTCGTATTCTGGATGTAATTTTGTGTATACACCAGTGAAATGTATTTCAAAAACTTTTGTTTCACGTTCTGTAAAAGCTGATTTTATTTTTCGATTTTGAGTACGAAAGCTGCCATGTATATTTTGTCATCATTAACATGATCACTCTGAAGGCAACTTTAACATTTTGAAATACGGAACTTAAACTGTCCGGAATTATTTTTCTGTACAAGACAAATAGAATCACACAAATGAACAAAGAGCTAACCCAGATCTCTTGAGGAGACATTATGGACCGAGTGCTAAGAAGGAAGGGATCTGACCTTTTCCAGAAAAGGGAGGCCTAAAAGATTTATCTTAGAGACCCTAAAGAATAATTCTGGCTAAACCGAACCTCTGATGTAACTAAAGTTGTGAAGAAAGGCACAGTTAATAATTCATAATACTAGGGTTTAGTCTACTACAATAATATTTATTTATTGACAGCGTACATAGTTTACCATGAATCCATCACAATCCTGGAGCTCCGAACAATTGAACAGTGTGCCAATACGTAAAGATGACTCTGCATGAGTGTTTGTCAAGCTGAAGAAAAAAATGTGAAGAGCTGTAGCTATCCAGTCACCAGGCTGTTACCCGAGGTGCAGAGCTGAAACGGGTCACCAGGTATATCGGGTCATTGGGTCAAGTTCTGTACCGGGTGACCGGGTCTATGCTTGAGACCTGACTTGATCTGGTGACCAGATTTCAACCCGGTGATCCAGAGAGTAAATCGGAACTTTTAATTATTTCCTGCAATTGAACAGTGTTTCTTACAGGGGTGACCAGAACCGGAGGTGTTACACCCAGAACACGATTAATACGACGTGACGTCGAAAATTAGTAGTTCATGGTAGTTCCCAAATCGGGTCTCCTATGTTGGAGTCAGCCCGGATCAACGAAACTGACCCGATTTCTGTACTGCCGATAAGAAGGAAAATAGCTTTATTAGCCAATAAATGAACATAACAGATAGTACTTTATTTGCCAATGAATGAGCATGTCAGATAG
>JAGDQP010074796.1:0-10231 GCA_022664845.1 Lepisma saccharinum | reverse complement strand
TATCTGAACAGTGTTTGTAGTACGCAATCTCATCGTTTGAACGCCATCTCGTTGAACCCGATCGGACTTATAGAACGCGAGATACAGATCACTGAAGCCATCTATTGGCAAAATAATGGATTACTTTTTACTACACCAGATATTAAAACTCTTGTGGTTCACGATACGAATAAAATTATTCACTGAAATAAAACAATTTTCACGAACTTCAAACGGTAACTTAAATAATTACTAACATTTTATTTTCACTTTGATCAACTCATTTTTCTTGGTATTATTATACGAACACTCGAGTACTTTACTATTCTTTTAGGTAATCAACTAGCCTTATCATTTCGCGAGTTTTGATCTGGACTCTACGATAATCGAAGATCGAAGTAGATTTCTGATGTGTGACTGCTACTAATTGCTACCGTCCGTTAAATGACCGTATGTTGTTAGTTAATCAGATAAGATTAATAATAACTGTAAGCTGTACATTAAAACCAGTGTAAAAATGAAAAATCGTGTTTACAAGATTGTTGGTTTGATGCAAAGCACAAAATAGAGATACGGGTCTTTTGTGTAATTAAATAGTTTAATGTACAAAGTAGGTACTCAAATTGGAACCTAAACTCCATTTAACATGCAATGTAAAATATAGTTCTTTCTACTAAACTCAGTGTTGCCAATGTAGTTATTTTGTTTCTATATCTAGTACTATCTTCAGTTGATCTGATCTGTAGCTGATTTTGGACTTTGGCAGTATTCTTAAAAATAAAACATTGTCGAGCAGAAGTAAGCACCTATATTTTTAAACGGGTAATTTAGGTATATTTTTAAAGTAAAATTTATAGAAAATAGTGAATGAATTTTGTTTTCAAAATTTGGACAATCTGGAAAAACCGACTGATCGTGGTTAAGAAGATGATTTCAAGAAGCTTTCGTTAAGTTACAAATTTTACCTATCAAAATCTAAGTAGATAAGCAAAGGATTAAACTTTGATTTCCCTCCAATTTTTTATTGCTATGACGTAATTATTGTAGTGTTTCCTTCTTTAACAAGGAAGGGGCCCCTTAGGATGTATCACTATGTTAATTATTCATACCATCTATTGCTACTAGGGGGAGCCGGTGTCATTTTTACAGTGCCTATTTTATTGGCATGGGGACAAATAATTAGTACTTTAAAAAAAATACAATTTTCAGATGTCTAACATAGACATTCTAACCTTTAAAACACAGAAATACGACGACTAGCATTTTTGTGTAGTAGCTGGCTTCACAGGAACAAATATTTGGCAGTAGGGCAAAATACTGGTATTGACAAGACTACTACACGTCTTCAGGTCTCGAAAAACGTATGGCTGCCTGAGCCAAAGTTGCCTAAAGGCCATAAAAATTAAATTCAAATTCTAAAACGTATAGTGAACGTAAGGGCCAATAACTGGGCATGAAGGAGCCCAAGTACTGGTTAGAGAGGGCCAATAGTAGGTAATTTTGCTATTATTAAAATAATAAAATATATTATTTTTTTAACTTGGGAATGGGAATATCTTCTCGACCTTGGGCTGAAGCTTTTTATGCTTAGCTTACGTTAGTTTAAGTTTGTAATGGTAATAAGCTTGTTTTACGCTTATTGGAACAAGTTGATATGGCAAGCTAGCTAGATGCCAACTATTAAGCGTGATTCTAGCTTGAATTAAGCTTACATGCTTGTCACGATAAGCTTGATGTAATCTTTTAGGCTTGATATGACAAGCTTGTAATAAGTTTGAAAAGTTTAGTCTGATATCGGAGAATATACGTTGGAAGCGCAACAGATGGAACTTTAATTTCCAGTCTATAGAGAATATTGGTTCGTACACTTGGGTTCATAAAAATTGTAGAAATACAATCTGGTTCATTGGCTTTCAAATTCCAATATCTTCCGCAATATGATAGAACCTAACTATATTCGATGTAGATTTGAAGTGAACGATCCGTATGTTGTATTTGCAGTAGCTTAGTGTTGCTAAATTTATCAGCTCTCGGACTTGGAAACATTTTCTATCTGACATTTTAAATGAATGTGAGTGTACCTTGCATTCTCTTTCTTCTTCAACAGACAAGTAAAGTTAACGATAAAAGGTAAAATGCTGTAAATGACATAAAAATATTAAGTTTATTTTTAAGAAATTAGTGCGAAGTTTATATTAAGGCAAATATGAGGAGAGAAAAGGTTTCTGAATTTTGCTGAGACCTCGGTTCATTGCGTGTGACCAACAGGAAGAAAAATGGCTTCTTTCTGCTTCTGTGTTTCTGCCATGCACAAGTAACGAATGCAGTCACTGAAGAGGAAAGCCAAGTTTTGTTTTTATTAGAAAGAAATTAAAAATTGAGAAACAGAAAGAAAATTCTAATGGAATGGTGATAGCAATCTATATTAGCAGGAGAAAACCTTTTGCGATGTCTTCGGTTTTGTTTACTCGCACGTAACAGGGTATTGAATCTCTCTCTCTCTCTCTTTTTTTTTTCCGGTAGCGATTTTTTTAAAGGTGTAATCTTCTTTGGTGGACAACGCTTACAGCAGTGATTTCCAACTAGATGCATTATGACGTCATAATTTCCTTCTTTCGTTCTCATCAGCAACGCAGGCAGACATTACGGAGCAGACCATGCCTCTACACTGGGCCCCTGAGAGTGTACATTCGATGCGCGTTCTTCCACCATCCTCAAGAGAAGAAACATGCTCTATATTTATACGTAAACCAATTGGCAATGGCTGCCTTTGTTTCTGTTTTATACGTCTCTAAGAATAATCTCTTTGTGTTAACTGATCACAGGCCAGTCTTTAAATAGCTGTACAGAGTCTACTCAAAGAAAAATGGAATCTTGTAATTGAAAATTCTCAAGGTCAGGTTGAAAGGTCACTTTTCCTCACTGTAAAAAACTCTATCCGAGTTAACTCGTTCTACTCAAATCTTATTTACATATGCTTGTTCACTAAACAGTAGCGGTTTCTCCTGTAGAGCATCAAATCAGTGAACCCCTCAAGTAAATAAGAAAACTTATTATTTTCTTCCAAACAGCAGTATTTTGTGAGAACCTGTCTCCGCGGGGTGTGTTCACCGAACTGTCTGGATCACCCGTTCGCTACAAGATCAGTGGAGCTGTAGTGAACTTTAAGCACATTTAATATTTTTTTTATTTCGAAGCACATTGAACTCCTGATTTCACTGAATGACAGACGACACTGTCGGTAGGAATGCACTGGAGAAGAGTTTTTTTCTGAACACGTAAAAAAAATTAGTTCAATAATAGCGTTAATAATATGAATCTGAATAATATTAACAATGTGAATTTTAATAATACTTGAGAAATTTCTAAGTATTCATTGTTTCATTAGTCTTGGAAACTGAAAGAATTCTGATTTTCTCCATGCCTAACTTTATTCCAGGAAAGTACAAGGAAAAGTCACTAAAAATGTTACAATCTGGTGAGGGATAAAAAGAAATAGCCGTGAGTATTTTGGAAAAGTGACACCAGACAGCAGCACCTTCATATTTCGTACTGCGCCAGTGAATAGTATCACTGATCATTGAAGGAAATGCGTCCTGTGTAAAGGGAGACGCGATTTGCACTTGTTTAGTCCGCTTAAAGCACACCTTGGTGGTAAAATGTTTCACGGATGGTAGAGACGTTGATCGGGTGGTCCGTATGTGGTTGCGCCAGCAGCCCGAAGACTTTCATGCAGCAAATCTTGGGGCGTTCGTACTTCGCTGTGATATGTGTCTCAACGTAAGTAGTAGTCATGCGGAAAACTGGTTACTACGCAAATGTTTCATGCATCTTTTTATTTGTGTAGCTATTTATTATCTATTGACTTATTTCCCCCCTCTTACGTTGGTAGCTGCTAATTGCTTCGATGGACCGTGTTGATTGGGGCAGTAGTACAGTGTTGCCAACCCATTTTTAAAATAATCAATTATTCAAATTGCTTTCATTCAGTTAGACCTAGCTACACCAAACTTAGTATAAACATTATTCGACACAATGAAAAAGTGCTGCTGAGTTTTACTGTACCTAAGCACAGCAGTTGTCAGTGTTGCCAGCATATTTTTTAAAATAATGCTTGTGTGGCTAAAATGCTAGCAAGGGACCTGAGCCTTCGCGATTGTTAATAGAATCGCAGCCAAAGATAATAATAAGTTGTGAGTCTGGCTATACTGTGCATAGTATACAAAAATTTTCGTCCTCCGGACTACTCATCAGATGGCAGCACAAGTCTAAGATCATGTGATACCGCCGAAAAATGCCATTGGCGGAATATTATTTATTTTCATTGGCAAAGATATCAATGAAGTTTTCGACCAGTCCATAATAGTCGTTATGTTTCATTAAAAGGTTTAATAAAGCTAATATTGTATACGTTCTGTATTAGTCTATAGTCTTTTTTTTATTCTTTAGAAATAAATTGCTCTTTTTATTCATCTTTGCCTTCTAAACTTGTTTTCTTTTATCTTGATTTTATATCCATTTTCCTCTGCACGAAATAAATCATGTATCTAAATAACATCCATGGAGATAGAAGAGTTCTTCTTCTTCTTCATTCAGTTACAAAGATAAAGAATGACGATTGGTTGGCTAGAAACAAGGATGTTCTAATAGAGAATTTCCTTGTAGCCATCTCATGCGCAGAGAAAGAATGAAGCCAAAAATGCAGCTGAGAATCGACCAAGGCGACGTACCTGATTGGTTAGCAAACAACTAGAGAGCTTGTTGCCATCTCTGTTAGCCAAAAACAATATTTTTGATTGGAGTAAGTGCGGTAACGATGGGACTATGCTGTGACGTTTGGCTTCAAGTTCTTGGCAAAATCCCATATCTTCTATTAGAACATCCTTGGTTAGAAACTGAAGGCATCAGGACTGGCCGCAACTGTCGCTACTATCGAGATATACGTGAGAGCTTCTAGCATTCACTTATTATCTTTGTCGCAGCTCTAACTTCTTTAGTCACTATTGACATCGACCCGTGACTATTAAACGAGTCCTGTTAAAATCCACAAACATTAACATCCACAACTCAGAGCCTAAAATCAACTTCTTGCAGTGTTAAAGAAAATGAATATTTCTCCATAAATTACAAAAGATGGATTACAGTAAAATTATGTTTTAAGAAATTAATTTGTATCAGTACAAAATCGCTATTGGAAGTTAAAATTATGATGTCATAAGCTTCAGAGGAAGTTGAACCTTATGTTGTCAACCTTACGTAAAGTGCTTTAATTTTTTCAAATAACATTACGCCTTTTTATTGTTTTTTTTTTTTTTGTCGAATGATAAATATTATAATGTGGAATATAGAATACAGTGTTGCGAACTATGAATCATATGCGAAGTGGCATGTTCAAAATAAAAATTGACGACGTTCAACTTCGTTTTTCATTAACAATTTGTAATAGTACATTTTGTGCTTCATATATTAGGATTAACGTTACTAGTAGATACAAAATATTCAATAAACTAAGAAGTGTCATTTCAAAAAAGAAAATAACTTTATATCAGGCTTGCAACACTGTCAAACCGATAGTAACTTATTTTCCCTTCCAAATAGACACCATATTGAGAGAAATTAACTTCCAGAAAGGGGGGGAAAACAACGTAATTTTATTTTAAAGTGGTTCTTATCGTGTATCAAAAATATATTCATTTTATTTCCCGTTGTAAAAGGCCATTTTGGGCTCCACGTTAGACACCCTCGTATCTAAAAAATGAAGTAGAAATCCACAAATGATGCAGATACAGGGGCGTAACTACTATGATGCAAAAACTCGCAATGCGGGTGGGCGACCCTTCCTAGGGGGTCCTTCACCCTAGCCTCTCAATGGGCCGAATCGACCTCCGGCCTTGGGCATTCTCTTACGGAAGGGGGCGGACATAAAATATAGTTACGCCTCTGTACAGATACCTTTTTTTATATTTTTCATGTGTCAGAAATAATTATTCATTCGTGAAGTTTGTTGGTCGAAATCTCTTACACCCTGTAGATAGGCCTATATACAATATGGGCTAGGAGTCTTCAATTATTTTTTCCTGGGCTCCGGATCGATGGTTGTCGAGTATCACAATTCAAAAGCCAGTAACACAGTACGGTTATTGGTTATAATCGAATAACTACATAAAATATAAGAAAAATAGATATACGCCACTGCCATCTGTGGAGCCAATATTAAGTGCATACGTGAAACGTATAAGTGGTACATTTTTCTCTGAAATATTTCTGCTGTATTTAGTAGTTTCTGCTGAGTGCATGACATCAAACCGTAGAGGTCCGGAAAAAAAAAAAAAATGGGATCTGGATACGGGCTGGAGTTTGCCATTTGAAGAAACCTGTTATAGGCCATTGCAATACATCTTAATGACAAATACATTTTATTTGAAAATTCCAAACTTATTTATGACTAAATCTAAGTAGTGTTTCTTTAGAGCAAAGAATAAAGTTCTCATTCTGCTTAAAACCAGTTTACATGTTTGACTGACGTAACCTTTACCGATTCACTCACAAGAGACTGTCATTTATTTTACAAGATGCTGTTAGAATGTGTATGCCCTGTGTATTGCTCAGAAGCAAGCAATATAGTGTTGTTGCTTACGCAATATACTGGGAACTTGAAATGTTCTGCAAACACTTTATGAGGCAAGACTGAAATATCACATAAAAATAAATACACAAATAAATAAAATGGTAATCTGTATACCATACTTGTATGAACTCCTTTTATATATCCGCATTTTGTAGCAATTGACTTTATATGATAAAGAATGTAATTGAAAAACGTTTCCAGCTATATCGGCGAATGCATCGTCACATTCTGTTGCACCTAATCCTAAACAATGAAATGACTTTCCCACTGAATTTATTTATATGTTCTTTTATGAGAGGCGGTGGGCTGAACTCTCAATGTATTTCCAAACATATTTAATTTTCTTTTTTATTCCGCGTTTATGCCATTTACTTCTCTGAAGGTTTTCAAATATCCACATGCACACACGCTTACAGTCACATTCGTAACCAATGAGAGAGAGAGAGAGAGAGAGAGAGAGAGAGAGAGTAATATTTTCAACGCTGCTAATTGACAAGCCAAAGATTATCAGGGTTGCCAGGTCTACAAATTTTTAAGTGGAGCTACAGATTCATTGAAACTGAGCAACTTACACGTTCACTTTGCATTTCATTCGTAGTATATTTGTGGTCCGATTTTGACCAAATTTTACACAATGATGATCACCGATAACAATTTTTAAAAATCGGACAATATACAAAGTAATAATTACCAGAATACCACAAGAAACTTACTTTCATGAACCACCTTACAGCATAATGAAACGCGTATGTGGTCAATAGATGGCATTCAAAACAACATTTAGAAAAATCTTCACTACCCTGTACACAGAGGTAAGTGAAGGCATAGATGCTTATTTTATTAGAATTATTTTAATTCTGTTTGTTAACGATAGTTGCATCATCCTTTTGTATTTTAACGTTAAATTTGATTAGAATGTAGTGTCGTCTGTAGTTGTAACAGCAGAAGGGAGGTATTTCCAAGGTGGCGTGATGCGGAATCACCAGCGACCAGATATTGTAACCACAGTCTCGTAACTTAATGGCTGTACTTCGTGACTTCATCCTGGAAGGTGAGCAACCCTACAATTATTATATGTAGTGTTGGGTTGTCTATCTTTCAGAGGATTTAATAACTAGCGAACTTCCCCAAAACTTCCTTACTTTCATTTTGTCTGTCCGTAACAAATTTCCAGTCACTTGGGTAATAAAAACCATCTATCATTCAGTTTTTAAGGATATTGGGAACAAAAGAAAGCAAGAAGGCTGGAGCGAGCTTTGAGCACGGATTGTTTATTTACAAGTCCAGCGTTTTATCAATTGCGCTGCCAGTCATAGAGAGGCACTAAGTTGAAACAATAGTCAGAAGTTCATTTCCTAAATCCCCCGAAGACATAAGCTAAGTTGCTCCCAGGAGTACGCCACATTTCAGCCTATTTTCTATTTGTCAATTAGGGATCATAATCAGGGTTTCCGACAGGATTTTCACTTTGGGAGAGTGTAAAGTCAAAATTGGGAGGGTGTATGTGGTGTTTTGCACGGTTTCCATTGATTTTTCACCACACACACACACACAAAATGAAATCGGGGGTGTTGTCGAGAATTGGGTTGGTGACACCCCCACAGGGGGTCTGGCGGAATCACTGATCGTAATCTCAATTCACTTAGAATACTTGCTACTAAAATAAGGGATGAAGATGGAGACTGCAAACACTTGACCAGAATTACATGTTTGCTTACGAAATAAATTGTTTTCACTTTCTGCGCATGCGCGAACATCACATTGGAACCTCCAACAACCCAAAAGAGATCTCTCGGTGTTATTCCAGAATTACTCTGAAACATTCATGAATATGAAACAACAACTTTCCAGACGCAATCAGAGAGCTTCCTTTTTGTTCGTCGTTTCCTCTTACAAAATTGTCATCTGCTTCCCCAGAATCTGCGTGAGTAATGAAGATCAAGCATGGTAATAAATGCTACAACGTTGCCGCATCCACGATCTACTATTTCAGCTTACTGTGTGTGACAGACTGCAACTGCATTCTTGCTGTTGCGAATGAGCGTGAAACTTGGCAACAAAGCATTAGGGACAAGTCCTTCACACTTCCACAACTTTAAGAAAACTGGACTCCATCTGCTGCTTCCAATCTCACAGAAACAATGACTGAAAACTTTGTCCCTCTCATTGGCTACCCTGTCGCAGTGCTTTTTAGTTTTCTAAAGTCACCCGCCGTAAGTTCTTGGACAAAGTATAGTTGCGTACAATTGTGTAAGGGCTGATTTTCATGAAAGCTTGCGTTGCTTGCGATTTGGGTGAGTAGCCAATTGAAACAAGTGTTTTATTGTAAGGTAAGTGTAACAGTTGTTTCAACTGGCTATTCACCCAAATCACAAGCACAGCAAGCAACGCAAACTTTCATGAAAATCAGCCCTATTAGGTTATCCTTGCTTCGTGGATTAGCGGGGTGTTGCCGTGTTGGGTAGCTTTCAAACTTTGGATTTTCTCAGTGTACCTTTTTCAAAAGTTATGACGAGAGTATCTTGGTAAAATTTATGGATGAAACCAGTTACGAATAATTCTCAATACTTAAAAAAAAAAAAAAAGCCTCTAAGTTGCTGAGATAATTAGATTTGTCACTGCAGATACTTACAGATACTTGAACCTGCCAACACTGCAGAAGAAGAAGAAGAAAAGGAATACTGCTTGTTGTAAACATATAATTATGACCTGATTCAGTTGCAAACAAAAACCACATGTAAGTTATGAAAATACATTAATTGTTCTTTTCCAAAAAGAAATATCATTACATACAATATATATCAAAGCACTTACTGTTTCTTTCTTTCGTGGCAAAAGAAAGTAAACAAAAGCATTTAGATAACATTGGTCATATAAATCATCGCACTCAGAGTCATAAACGACGATTGTCTTCGTAAATTTACTATTAAAAGTTTCTCCTGCAACAGATCTCGCTTTTCACTAGTCATTCGTCTACTCACAACAGATCAGACAACTCGTGTGAAGAAATATATTTCATTGTAAGTACAAGTGTCTTTGTTATTAATTATTTTGTAACGAAAACTAGTGCATATTTCATGACAGATAATGTAAAATATTCTCTTGTACATGGGTGGAAGTCTAATTCATCACCATCTTTGTATTTCAATAGCATGCACAATCAAAGGTTGTAATAGTTTAGAGGTTTTTTTTTAAAAAAATAGGCCTAATGTGTGAATTCAACCGAAGCTGATGGTACGGTATTACCACAGTACTCTGACAATGTGACAAGTGACAATTAAAATGTGACAAGTACTCTGATATTTAATCAAATCCTCATGCTCTAGTGCAATGATTCCGCCAGACCCCTTTGAGGAGTGTTTACCCCCCAAAGTCTGGACAACACCCCTCAAACTTTAAATTTTTTGCTGTGAAAAATCGATAGAAACAGTACAAAACTTCACTTACGCCCCCTTCCAAACTAAAAATCCTGGAGGCAACCCTGCTGTAGTGGTTAACAGCGTGGACTCTACGGCTTTAGCACTAGAGATAAACGTTGGTTCGAGCCCAGCTGCCGGCCATCCTGACTATCCTCTACCAGGGTTACATTAGTTTCACGGGATGGTACCTAGAATAAAGCCCTGA
>JAGDQP010074794.1:0-10231 GCA_022664845.1 Lepisma saccharinum | reverse complement strand
TTTTTTTTTCACGTTTGCAATGTGCAACATTTAAGGTTTACTATGCCTATAGGAACATATTAATTTTGCTTTTGAACATTTGTAACTTTTCATTTTGATACAGTTTGGAATTCTAATCTTGGCTCTTTCTGATACACATTAAGCCAAAAATTTATTTCATGCATTTTATTTTTATGTTCAATTTGCATTAGTAGTCTGGAATGGAAGGTACCGCGTACGGTATCTACTGGATTTGTTACAATCAGTGATTCCGCCAGACCCCGGCCCCTTTGGGGGTGTCAGCAGCAAATCCTCAAGACTACCCCCAACTTTAAGTTTTTTTGCGGACAAAAGTTGATATAAACCGCGAAACACTCTACGTCCACCCTCCCAATTTTGACTTTACACTCTAAAACTGAAAATCATGGCAGAATCCCTGATTACAAACTATTACGAACCAGAATGTTTAATAAGCCCCATCGAATTGGTAAACGAAACCAGCGCAAACAAAGCATGTGTGTTACACTTTTGTCATTATCCTAGATGTGTCTCAAAACTCTGGAGTTTCACTGCAAATCATAAGTGTTTAATTTAACCACCAATTTTTTTCTCCATTTTGAAACAGACTTAATTAATTTTCTTAACTTCCCTTATATATTCGAATAGCCCTGAAAAAATATAAAATCCAAGTCCTTTCTATCTTACTGTTAGATTTGTGGAACTAAACTTAATCTTTTACTACGTTTAAATTTCATATTTTTATCTGTACTTCTTCTTCTTCTTCTTTGCTCTCCCCTTTTCTCTTTCTCTGTCTGTCTCATTTCTTTGTCTCTGTCTAAGAGACATTAATTGGTTTCGATGTTTTATTCTATGGTTCAATTTCTCCCTCCATCAATTCGTCTCGCTTTTATTCTTTTATTTTATCGATACTAATACAGGTCTATCAAGAACAAAAACGTGCTCATGATTTTTGCTGACTTTAGTATGTACGAGACAAAAGAAGGAGAAAGAGTGGGTCTGTTTACCGGACACGATTGTGGGATAGGAAAGGTGTCATTTGGGTTGCCTAGTTGCACGGTGTTCGTTGTCGCATTTTTTTTAATGCGAGGTGTATAATATCGATAACATAATGTGAAATGTAATCTTAAGCTAATAAAATACTTACATTCAAATACTTCGGCACGGTCGTTCATTTTAAACTTACAACAGAATCAATTCTACACGTTTGACCCACCTGCGTAGTGAAGAAGGAATTTTGGCATGAAGTATCCCACTAGTTTTTCTTTTCAACATGGCAGCAGCGCGCAACCGAACGGACCATCTGGTCCTCTGTTGCTCCGTTCACTTCAATGCTCCGTCGAAGGGGGATTCGGATAACCATCGATGGTGCATCCGACGGAGCAAGGGTACGTAACGGAGCATAAACTGCAAATACGGAAACTGGGTATATGCTGGAATGAATGGTCACACCATCACCGTCTTCCTAGAATTTTTCTTAGCTCCGTCATTGAATACCAAAATAATAGAGAGAGTGAGACGATGCTGTCTAAATTTCTCTACCCTCTATCAGATTATCAGAGGGAAAAAGTCTTAGGTACATAGATGCATGTAAAAATACATTATTTGTGTATGTGTGAGTTACTCTTCTTTGTTGCATTGGCAAAGCAAGAGTGTAGCAATAATGGTATTCATTGCAGTCAAGTTATTAAATCCTGAAACCCAAGGAAGGTGAAAGTGCCCCCCTCTCCTTGTCGACGATCTTCTGCCAAAAAAAAAAACTTTATCTAAATTATTTGTTACAAAATTAAACCGTATGTATGTACATTAAGACCCTGTTTTTTTTAAATTAAATCAATCAGAAAGTACTACTCAAGTGGATCTCCTCAGAAGCTTTAAATCCTACATGCGGGGAGGGATCAGCGGGTGAAATATCTGTTCGAAGTTAAGAAGTTACAATCTGGTAGGCAGTTTTTTTTTAAGGGCTACGAGACTCTACTTAAATACGTTCGACTTATACTTACAAGTTTACCCGTGTCTAGGTTAAAATGATTGTACCAATTATCGTTCTAGAAAAAGTCATATGTACACTCATATTCGTAGAAAATCAACTAAACTAAACTGGGTCACGCGACAGCCATTTATGGGTCCTGACCTGTAAGACGGCTCTATTACGTTCAAGTAGAGGGTTACGGAGTCAGTGTAAGGCCTCTTTGTAGCGGTCTGTCTGAATTTCCTGACCACAATCCACTATTTCTTTTATTCTAGTAGCTCCCCAATTGGCCTTACGATGCTGGGTCAACACCGACAATCGAACCCGGAACAGCTCGCACTGAAGTCAAGCGCGCTACCGACTAGGCTACGTAGGAGGCTCTTCATAGAACATGATTGAAGAATAATTTTTCAAAGTTCGATAGATTCACAATTAAGCCACATATTTGCATACGCTTGGTAAACAATATTTGAACGTTTATATATGAAAAATATCCAACAGAGCCTCGGTATTACCGCATTGTGCTATCTATCAGCCTTGGAGAGTGTATTCAGGGATCATTTTCTTTCAATTTGAGCATACGCTGTTAAAAAATAATAAACCCAGATATTCGGAGTATAATTAGGTAAATAATCTTCCTATATTGTCTTCAGCTCTCAACCTCTTAGTATTTATTTATTTATGTATATGGTCTGAATATAGGCAAAATCTGCACAATGATAAGCGACGATGTTGTCAAACCAATCGCTAATACCAGCAGCTGTATTCAACATGTCATTTTAATAATCATGGGGTGGGAGAAGAAAACACGTTAAATGTCGCAGTGACAAACGATTGCAATTTCCAAGTCACTTTTATATACAGTATTTCGATCTCTCACAACTTTACAGGCATTTGAGATATTTGGACCAATTTGTTCTTAATCATTTCCTTATACCATAGACGTCTGTGGGCAATGTTTTAATCACTGCAACCCAGGGCACCTGAAACAAATGAGTTCAAAGTGTCAGGGGAGGGAGACATAGACAAGGCTTGTCCGCTTTAAAGGGATTTGAGATATTGGGATCAAATTTGGTTTTAATGGATTACATAGGTAAAGCTTAAATGATTCGTAATCATATTGATTATTTTTGCTACCTTCTTTAGGCATCTTTGGTTCAGGTCAAGTTGTCGTAGGGGAACAGATGAGGAGTGTACTAGCCAGAACTCTAAGGCACCATACTGGCAAATCTCAGTATGAATGTTCTACCGCCGGGTTTGAACCCACATACTTCCCCATTGCAAATCCAAATTCCTTGAGGTAACAACCAGAACCACGGGAGCTGTGACCCCTCTCATTGGACTTACAACCCCTGCGTTTCCGATTTCCTTCGGCTGCGATGATTGAAACTTGCCTAATAGCAATGTATGATCTAAAGACGCGGTTAAGATGAAATTGGTACAAATACTCAAATTCTACTAAAGACGTCACAGACCGACAGACGTATTAACCCATTAAGAAAGCTGACCCAATCTGTAATTATTTCAGTGTGTATATATTTTTTTTTAGTTTTCCCGGTTCATCCTCATTTCCGGAGTGTACACAATTTTAAGCAAATGAACGTAGCCAGTAGGCTATATTTAAAGTGCCTATTTAAATTCTATTTTTTAAATGCTGTTATTATAGAGATTTAAAATTAGGCAATTTTAGGAATCACAAATATTTGAAGAAACCGAACTTGTTCATGAGTTTTTATTAAATATTTTTAAGCGTTTCATTAGCATTTTAAGCATTAAGCATTTCATGAGCATTTTTTAGATACTCTTCGCTTCTAACAATATTTTCTTTCGTGTTAGAAATATCTTTTGGAAAAGATATACGACTCGGAACTTGACCGGAGAATGGAAGGGACTACCTAATGAAGAACTTCACAGATTTTACGAATTACCTAGTACTGTAAGAATAATAAAACAACGACGACTGAGATGAGCTGTCCATGTAGCTAGGGTGGGGGCTATATTTGATCATTGTTAGGGAAACGGAGGTTAAAAGACCATTGTGAAGCCCCAGACACCGTTGGGAGTACAGTATTCCAAGGAACCTCTATAGGTACTAGCTCGTGATGAAAAGCGGCTTGTTCTTGCCCATGGTAAGTTTCAATAGCGAAAATATGTTACAGTGGCGATGAACATGCAACATAAAAATATGGCTAGTTACTTACAAACGTCTACTACTTTTCTTCACATATTAGTTCATTTTCATTATTTGATATTTTTTCCGAGAATCGAAATCTTCCCTTGTCTCCCGTAACTGTTTATATTATGTGTAATTATTTTTGTGTGTGTGTGTGTGTGTGTGTGAAAATGCATTGTTTTCCTGTATGAAACTATTGATGTCAATATTGCAGAACAATGTTATTATTCTTGGCAAAGGCCGTTTCTTTACAATTTCATTTCTTAAAATTAATTGTCGAAATCATACTCAATCATATAAACATAAATGAGGAAACAATGATAAAAAATTAAAGACATACTTTTCTTAAACAATTCGCACTAACAAGTAAAAAATAATTTTGTTTATGCATGAGTAAAAGGAAAAGCATGGAGCGCCAATTAAAGAATTTATAATGTGACTGTACATGAGAGCGCGTCCATTGCTTTTCTTTTACTAATGCATTTATTTTTTTTTACATTTTAGTGCGAATTTTTTAAGAAAAGTATATATTAAAATTATTTTAAAATTATTTTTTCGAGTTATTTCGGGCTTCGGATACTTTTTCTCAAACTAAAGGTCTTGTGACCCAAATCCTAAAGTTTTCTGCAACCAGTCAAACCCAGTCTAGTGTAGGCTAATATTTATTTTAGTATCAAGAAGTCAATAGTAAAAAAAAACGTTAAATTACTTTTAAATATATATATATATATGTGTGTGTGTGTGTGTGTGTGTAACATTACGTCTCTTTTCGAACGTGGTAGTCTGTAGACCTTTCTTTGCATTTTAACACCGCCATTCACAGAGCAAAGTAATGAAATAAAATCCATTTGCTTGTATTTATATATCCATGGAGAACAGCATTAATAAATCGGTAACTACTTTGAAATGGTCGCTGTTTTGAAAATACAATGTGCTTTGAATGCCTTCAAATAATTATTAAAAGCGCTTGTAACGAAACCAGGTGAGTGTACGGTTTCATACTTCTGTTAATAAAATTCATGATTTTACACATTTTCTCTGAATTATTGGGTTAGAATTACCACAATTTCTGGTAAATGGAGACAAATTTAAAAAATCCTTTTAGATCGTCAAATATCTTCATTTTATTCGAGCGATAAACAGTACCCTTTATCTTATTTTAACATTAATCTTACATGTATTCAGATTGTGTGTTGACGATAATGTATTTTATAACAAAGAGATTGACAATATGAAAGGAAAATTATATTGTATTGTTGATATGTTGCCTAGCAGCTACTTTAAGTTGATCTATAACATCTAGACCTTTCATTTTAGATAATCCGAACGGCTTCTTAGGTTCAGAATGTCCTAGATGCAATCAATAAATTATAGTGTATTTGAATTTAAATTATCGCAAATATTTTTTTTTTAAGTTTAGCCTAATAGTGGAAATGTGATCATACCAGTACTTAAAGTAATGTTAATTGTATGGTATATCTGTTTAGTAAATAGAATTTTAGTAAATAATATAGAAAGTATTGTGAGAGGAATTTAACTTGGGTGAGGGTGAGTTCTCGACTATAATTATACGCATTTTTATGTATTCTTAAGTCGTTACTTTAGTCTTACACAAAGCGTAGTTGGGATACCAGTTCTCTTACATCACGATTAGTAGGTTAGGCTAAGTTAGGTATATATGAATTTATAAAGGAAGATAATTTCATTCATATACTACTTACAAGCATGGGTCACAATATATTGTAGCTGAGGAGAATGGTTAGATATGTAGAATACCAAAATTTAAAGTGTGACACACAAGGGGAGCGGAGCTAAAGAGACGAAACCTCGAAATTCAAGGAAATTAAATAAAATATATATTCACGATGATAGCATTAAAAGATATTTTAAAAATCTATGAAGATCGGTGCAATTCAGTTTCATATTTTTTGATACAGCGATTCCAACTGTGAGCTCCAACTTTCATTACTCATTTAAGAGCCATCGATAGCCTCATGGTTGTCTTCATCGATAGCCACTAATCTTTAGCCATCCATATTTTGCCTAATATGTGTAATATATTTGTTGCTTTGCCTCTAACTTTTGCTAACTTGTGTAGCTACTTGACTCCACCCGTTGTTTGAAAATCGTCAACAAGTAAACCCAGGCTTGCATTTTGGTCGAGCGCACTAATAGATATGTTACCGGTATTTGCATAAGCAATTGAAGTTTTTAAACACTTTATACTGTCGATTTGTTGGTATGCTCCTAACTGCACATTATGTTGGATGATGCAGTGAGAAATCCGTGCGAGTTATCTTTTGATATAGCAGTAGAGATAATACTATTAGATAGCAGGCTTTTACATGCTGAGAACTGACTTAGCAGCATATGAAAATTATCTGTTTTATGCATGGAATTCGAAGTACAGAATTATTTTGATATTATTTACGGCCTGTTGCCAATTGCTTAATGCTGAAAGTAAATACTTTCGGTCATAAGATTTTGTATAAATTGAATACAGCTTAGCAAGATAATTTACCTTATGTATTTAAATGGTGTTGTCGTGGATCCGTCAACAGAGCTTTTATATTCTACGTCTTTATAGACATAAATTTAACTGAAAGTACCTCTTTTTACTTGTATTTTACGGCATAACTCGCTAGTCGATCTTGTGTCCCCTAGGTTAATAGATATAGTTTTATACCAAGTGTCGCATCACCTCCATGAAAGCAGGCACCTTGGCCATTGGTGATTTATGTTTGACGTCACTATACGCTCACTATCGGTTGTACCTAGCCTGAGTTTTGTATAGAAGAATCCTGGATAGATGCGAACCATAGAAGTAAAAAAGGAGCGTCAATCATATTAAAAGTTTAGATAACCAGAAACGGGCCTAGCAAAATGGCTTCCAAGCGTGGGGCTCGAGATGGAAAACTGGTGGCAATGAAGATAGCGACTTCCAGGGAACTGAAGGTGATATGAATGGAGTGAGCGATAAGAAGTATGTAAGTGCAGTAATGCGAATGCTGAAAGAATATACGGAGGAGCAGCGTGACAAGAGAAAGGAGAATGGAGGGAGAGGAGTGTAAGCAAGAGGGAAGAATTGAAGATAAGAGGAAGAAAGAAGAAACAAAATTAGAAAAGGAGCGATTGGGAGAAGCAAGACGTCTGAAAATAAATGATCAGTTTGAAACCATAAGTAAAGTGTTAGAAGGATACAGTAAAGAGTGTAAAGAAGCTAATAAGCAGCTAATGCTTGTACAAGGAACATTTGAGCAAGAAAAGGAAGTGGAGGAGGCAGTGACAATAAAAACGGTTGAGGAATCACAGCTGTTGTGGAAATTGTCAGAGAATTGTGAAAGTTCAAGTGCAAGAAGGAAAAGTATTGAAGCAATAGAAGAAAAGAAAAATGTGTAAAAGCTATTAAAAGTGGAACTACAGTCAGTGATGAGAGTGATAGAAAACAAAAGGGAACATAAGGAAACTATCAAAGAGGATGGAAGGAAAGTAGTGGAAGCACTAAACAGTGTTGAAGAGATTACTCTGACACCTACGAAGGAAGTACAGGGTGAGCAGAGTGTACAAAGGTTAATAGAGAAACAGGAAATTCTAGAGATAGGGATTACAATATCGAGTGGTGCACTATCATGGAAGGAGGAGAAAGCGACCAGAAAAAGGAAGAGAGAGGAAAAGAAAAGAATATTCGAGGAAAAGTTGGTAACAGTGTGTTTACTTACCACACAATACATACATACAAAATGTAACACATAAAATCAATATTACATTTTCCTCGCATTGAACATCGTAATCCAAGACTGCTTTCTTTCGTTGGGAAGATGGAGTAGGAGAAACGCGTTGGACATTTCAGTACGATAGCAAACCAACCTGAGTTCAAATCCTGTTTAAGCTAGATTTTTTTTACAAAGAGATCGTGAATAATCTAATCATCATTTCTCTTACAAAACGGAGAATATTTCTGGTTGGGGAGTGAAGCACCTGAGTCACTATACACTCAAAATAAATATTTTTGTTTAATGCCACCCCAAAAAAGGGTGTTTATTAACACTCCTAACGGTGTTTCTTAATACCGGTACCGGTAGAGATGTTTGTCAACACCAGAAACGGTGTTGCACACCCCGGATGGTGTTAACCAACACTGGAATTGGTGTTACCCAGTACTGGAATTTGTATAGAGCTAGCGGTGTTCCATTACACCTCTTGGGGTGGCAATAAACACAAATATTTTTTTTTTTAGTGTAGAGAGGAAGACGATTTACGAATGTTGGTTGGAAAAGTACAAATCATGCCTCAAAGGGTTACAAAGACAGTTAAAAACATGTTATTGACCTGAAGTATTCCCTTTTCATGTTATTATTCTTAGAAAGAAACACTATAGCATTTGTTAAGCACATTTTGTATAGAGGCAAGTGTGGAGTATCGCTATCGTGCTGGACTTCTAATTTGAAAACCTGGGTGCGATTCCCCACCAGCCAGTTTCTTTTTCGCATACACTAAAGTATTCAAACAGAGTTTCATCTCCGTTGTAGAGAACTTACGAAGCATCCCTGGTCAGAATCCCAGTAAATAGTGTGTGTGCTGTTTAGCATAATGATAATGTAGTTTTCATGTTTTTCATTGGTCTTTCTCTCTTCCTCTTTTTCTTGATGTATTGTTATATTGGCTTTGCTGCGTTTTTCGCTTCTTCTTCTCTCTATCTATTTATCTTTATTTTGCTCTTACTTTACACACACTCTCTCTGTTTGTGCGTGTTTCACAGCTAAATCCGGGCCCCTTTCGATGACCCTATGATAGGGCCTGACTCAAACATAAGGGACCCGGAAACCGGTTGACCCGGTCAGAATTGGTTCGAATCTTACACCCGACGGCATAGTCCAAAATTTGACCAGCATCCCCCGAAAGCCGGTGACCCGTTTCACCTCTGTCGCATTAATTCCATCTGTGCGAATTGTTATAAACACTAGTTCATTAGTGTTGTAATTATTAGAACGTTATATTCGCAATAAGTCGTATATATAGTAGCGTGTCCAGAACAGATAAATTTTAAGACATGAGTAGAAAATGGCCCACTTCCTTTTGGCTATTTCAAGAGAAGAATTATTGTTATATTAGTTTGGCACCAAATTCGTTTCCATCCCATAATTTATCAACATACTATAACATGCGTTTCTTTTTTTTTCACGTTTGCAATGTGCAACATTTAAGGTTTACTATGCCTATAGGAACATATTAATTTTGCTTTTGAACATTTGTAACTTTTCATTTTGATACAGTTTGGAATTCTAATCTTGGCTCTTTCTGATACACATTAAGCCAAAAATTTATTTCATGCATTTTATTTTTATGTTCAATTTGCATTAGTAGTCTGGAATGGAAGGTACCGCGTACGGTATCTACTGGATTTGTTACAATCAGTGATTCCGCCAGACCCCGGCCCCTTTGGGGGTGTCAGCAGCAAATCCTCAAGACTACCCCCAACTTTAAGTTTTTTTGCGGACAAAAGTTGATATAAACCGCGAAACACTCTACGTCCACCCTCCCAATTTTGACTTTACACTCTAAAACTGAAAATCATGGCAGAATCCCTGATTACAAACTATTACGAACCAGAATGTTTAATAAGCCCCATCGAATTGGTAAACGAAACCAGCGCAAACAAAGCATGTGTGTTACACTTTTGTCATTATCCTAGATGTGTCTCAAAACTCTGGAGTTTCACTGCAAATCATAAGTGTTTAATTTAACCACCAATTTTTTTCTCCATTTTGAAACAGACTTAATTAATTTTCTTAACTTCCCTTATATATTCGAATAGCCCTGAAAAAATATAAAATCCAAGTCCTTTCTATCTTACTGTTAGATTTGTGGAACTAAACTTAATCTTTTACTACGTTTAAATTTCATATTTTTATCTGTACTTCTTCTTCTTCTTCTTTGCTCTCCCCTTTTCTCTTTCTCTGTCTGTCTCATTTCTTTGTCTCTGTCTAAGAGACATTAATTGGTTTCGATGTTTTATTCTATGGTTCAATTTCTCCCTCCATCAATTCGTCTCGCTTTTATTCTTTTATTTTATCGATACTAATACAGGT
>JAGDQP010074793.1:0-10231 GCA_022664845.1 Lepisma saccharinum | reverse complement strand
AATTTTGGCTTTACACCCACAAACTTAAAATCGTGGCAGAATCCCTGTAAATTAACCGAATCGAGCAAGATGTCTGACAAGAGTCATGAGAACTAGATTTTGGGAATATTAGTTTCCTGGCTAATTTCGGATCGCTAATTAGCATGGTGATAGTCACTTGTTTCGGAAATGTGTTGTTTGCGCGCTACGTTTTGATAAACTTGTCACGCCAAGCTTGAAATTGAGGGATTGTGTAGTCTTTTGTCTGGCATGGCGTTATTGTGCACCCCATAATTGTTGTTTTGTTTTGATATATTTCTAATTTGAAAGGTAACTAGGGTGATGAACTGTTTATAAAGTCAACCTGGGACACATCATGTTCAAAGCAAAATAAAACCATAGTCAACTTCAACTATCGTATTTCGTGAATCAGTGGCGTACCAGAAATACGTATATGGGGTCAACTTGAAAATTTTAAATGGAAAGTAGGGTAATTCTTTACATTTTTGGAACTACTAATAAAACAAAACAATTTTTGGGGAAATATTTTTGGATATTTTCTACGGTTTGAGAGCTACAATAGGTAAGGAGTTACAGGAGCAGTGTCATGTCAGTAACGTCGTCCATTGGCCGTAACTAAAAAAACTACTCGGTGTAGAACACTGAAACGAAAATTTAATGATAAAAGTTCATATAGAGAATTTATTTATCGTATTCGGGGAATCAGTGGCGTATAGGTTTAATGGTCGGGGGTCAACTTGAAAATATCAAATTGAAACTAGGGTCAATTATTAGTTAGATGCAAACATGACTTAATTGTAAACAATTTTCTTATGAAAAACATTGTGATCATCACAGCCATTTGGGAGCTACAGTTGATTCAAAACTTCCGCAGCATATGTCAACTCCGTTATTAATACAGAGAGCGAAAACTGGAAAGAAGTAATCACATTCGAGTTTAAAAGAAAACTTATTTTATTGTTTCATTTGAGTGTGTTTTCAAGCACGATCGACTAAAACAACAAATTACCTCTCTTTCTAGTTTTCGCCTCTGCATTAATAACGCAGTTGCCCTATGTTGCGGAGTTTTGAGTCAACTGTCTCTCCCAAACAGCTGCTATGATCACAATGTTTTTCATATGAAAATTGTTTAGAATTAAGAAATGTTTCCGTGTAACTGACCCTAGTTTCCATTTTAAGTTTTCAACTTGATTCTCCCCTTTTATATTATTTTCTATACGTCATTGATTCCCCAAATAAGATAGTTTAAATTCTTACACGCACATAGGCCATACGTATTTTTCTCAATTATGTTTTATGGATTTTAAACAAAACCGGAACTTTAGGCGTCCCGGGGAAGGTCTGCCCGGGACGCGGGACTTCAAGACTGCAAACCGGAATAATCTCGGGTACCTTGGGACCAGCGTTGCCAACATAGCGACTTTCTCGCTAAAACTAGTTATTTTGAATACTTATTTAGCTACCAAAGATTCTCACTTTTCTGTAGTGTGGATAATGATTTAGCTACGTTTAGCGCATGCGCTAGCGACGAACACACCCAATTCTAACATTGGTAAGTTTTAGTTAGTTTTAGATTGCTGTTTAGTTATTTTCATGTGACTATTGTTGGCAACACTGAATGTGACTATGGTTGGCAACACTGTTCGAGACAGTTTGTCACACTAAAGGTAACAGAACATGCATTCAGGGTATATAACGCTTTGTCCATCAATTTCAGTCTCAGGGTAGAAAGTTTACGAAAGTGCATTCGGAAACAATGCATTTTCGAAATGACTGACTATCACCACACAAATTAGAGATCCGAAATAAGTCAGAAAAGCAGTTATGACGAAAATCCACATCAATATTTTGTCTATCTGAAACCGCTATAAATCTCCAAAGTAGTTTTTTTTTTTAAATATTGCGTCATTGCTTTACGTACCAGTTTGGCACTGAGAAATCTTATTTGACATTTATGATATCTTATTATATACATAGAATGACAAAGCGAGTTAAACAAAAGCTTATTTTAAAACTTGACAATACCAACCTTAATCCCATTAAAATATGACAAGAGCTATTGAAAATGAAGCTTATCTTTAACATAAGCAATTCATCAAAAGTTAAGAAGTTCTGTGTTATCTCAAAATAATTCTGTTTTCTTACAGATAAATACAATTGTGCTTAAACACGGTGTTCATTATAACTTATCAATCGCAAAAGATAACAAGAAGTGGTTACTTAAAATCCTTGTTCTATAAAGAAGTAAGGATGTTAATTACCTTCTTGATTTAAGAACACCGGTTTTACTCAACTATCGCTCAGTAATAGTTACTTTTATTCAACAAAACAGTAAGTATATTAATGTTAAATAAAACAAAATTATTTGTTAAAATGGATTTTGTTTATGTAGCTTTTAATATGCTTAGTGGTGTAGTGTAGTCCAGTGATTCTGCCAGGATTATAGTTTGCGAGGGTGTAAAGCCAAAATTCGGAGAGTTTAAGCAGAGTTTTGTAGTGTTTCTATCGATATTAGATCATAAAACCTTTCAAGTTGAGTGTATGTGTGGTAGAGAATTTGAAGAGTTACCGGTACACACCCTATTGGGAGGGTGGCAGAAATCCCTCGTGTAGGAGTTAATTCTTATGATTCATAAATGGTTAGTTACTGTTATTTAGGAACTAAATGTCTACGAGGATCGTTTTCAAAGTAAGAATCATTTACATACAGTAAATACTAACAACGCAAGTCGATACTTTGGACTGCAATCTAATGAGAAACATGTTTTATCTCGTTTGTCTCTCTCAGTCAGCGTCGTGTTCCTTAGTGCATTAGAGGTAATTTCTCAGTATCATTTCATTAGCAGTGCCGATTGTGATCGGCGATTTGTTTTCTAAATTCAAAACCATTCGCCCAGCTGAAATTCATCGACAGCTAATTGAATTGAATTTATTTTATATCCTTTAGGCATCTTTGATTTAGAGCGGGGTAGGGCAGACAAATAGCGGTCATGGCCTTACTTAAGGCACCATTCCGGTATTCGCCTGGTGAAACTAAGAGAGACTATGAAAAATCTGTCAAGATGCCTCAGGGTTCGAACGTGCACGCATAACCTATTACCAATTCGAAGTCCGCGATGTTATCACCTGGACACTCTGGCTGAGTTACAGCTAGACGAAGTTTATGAAGACAAAATGTGCAGAAATGATGTTGATTATTCAACGAACAATTACAACTAACCACTAGGAAAATTTCAATAAAAAAGCGCAATTAATCCACAAATTATAGAGACTTTTAGAATATTAACTACATGGGAGAGTTAGATTAAAATCCATTTAACGAGAAATCGCCTTTCTTGGGCATACATCTTCTTACCCGGTATTCTTCAAACGTGCCTGATGATACAAGATCAGGATACCCCGTGTGCCATTACCGAAGGACTGAACACCGTAATCCACACATTGAACAGAACAAGAGAGTAACAAGTGATGACTTTCATGTAGTTTCATGTAGTCATTTCATGTGAAATAATAGGAATTATTTTAGGGAAAACGCATGTAAATCGTTGACGACGTTTACAAGAGATCGCCACTGACTGGTTTAGGAAACAAGAAGTGATGTTCTTCAACGAGGAAAATGTCAGACTCGTCTCTTGATCTAAAACATGCTTGGTTGTTGACGAGGATTATATCATAAAATAGTTTATGACTTATTTTAATTGTAAAAATAAGGATTTTCTAGTTATAATGATTCTTACTTTTAAAATGACCCCTCGTACATTAATATACCTTTGTAATACTTCAATAATACTAATAGTGCTGTTGCTACTACTACAGACTATAAAAGTCAAACTTACCAGCAAGCTGCAACCGGGATAAAATGGGAAAAGTGTTTAGGATTAGCGTGTTACTTTATAACTACATTGTACGTAAAGCCCTGTAGTGATTTATGGCTAGAGGTTTGTTCGCTTGGGGAATACTAGCTGTACTGAAATGTAACGAAGTGTAGACCAGTGTCAGCGGATGTGACGTCACAGTATATTATTTCGTCTTCTAGAAGCACATAGAGCTATTTACAATCCCTTCTCTTATACGTGAACTAAGAATGTAGTGTATTTGGCGAAGGGAGAGCACAAGGAAGTACATTGGGTTACACTACCTGCCCCTGTACTGACAGGTCGAACAGTAGAAATGCCCGCTATTGGTGCAACAATGTGTCCCTCGCGAACAAACCTTCGATCACAGACTAAGTAATACATACAGACTATAATATTCCCATATACATTATTGTGCGTGTGTTGCATACCACGCATTTTTGGAAAACTCATGACAATTGGAAGATTCCTAAAGTAGTAAGAAAAAAGGTAGGCCACTAGCCAACAAAAGATATTGTACGACGTGCACATTCCTTTAATGGCGCAGTTGACCGGGTAGCCGTGCGGTCTAAGGCGTTAGGCCAACGACTCGAAAGTCTCGGGTTCGAGTCCCGGCAGGGGCATAGATGTCTTTTAACTCGAACGTGACGGGCCACAGTCAACAGTTACTATACTGGCCCATATAAAATAAAGATTTTTTTACTCAATGGCGCACTGTATTTCTGTTATCAAAGTAAACTTTAACTACTAAACGGTACGCTTTACCACCGAAGCAAAGTCAAGGTTGGTTACAGGAGGTGTAACACAGGATTATTCAGCTATCAGAATATAACTTTTTAGTACTCAAATTATGATAAAAGAGGACCAACCTTCTGTGCTATAACAATAACATACTCGCCATATTAGATTCTCGTCATATTTTTAATTAAAAGGGATTATGTGGCGAAAATAGTTTTAATTCCTGTTCAAATAAAAAATTGACATTGCACACTAACTACCCCTTAATGGTCACCTGTGATAGCACCTCTAAAATGCATCTCAGTTGTGCAACAATTTTCAGCAAGTAAGGCACCCTTCTTAACCATTAGTAGGGACGGTAGAAATTCGCGAATCCCGAATACTTTAAACACCTGAATACGGGAAATACTCGAGAAATTGGGACATTTTGCTTCTCTGCACGAATTCTGAGCTCTACTCAAGAAATTGTATCACTTTTGTTCATTTATTCTTGAAAATAATGTTTAATCAGTCGAAAAAATACATAATCCGTCTTCAAAGGTCTATCATCGGACTCGCGTAGCACGGGAATGTTAGAATGTAGCACAATGAATCCTCCATATAAGGCAGCGAATTTGTGAACATGGTTTGCCATCTAGCGGGAAAATTACGAACTACATGATCACACAAAAAAAGAGCATTCATTTTGTTCGTTAGACGGTATTAAAAGTTCATCATTTTTTTAATTACGAAATTTTACTTTGCACTCACAATATTTTCACTCAAGAAATGTAATTTATTTATTTTTTAATATATATTGTCCCAAATCTTTAAACTTCGCCCTCCGCGAATGTTTTCTCATTCCTAAACTCAACCAGGCTGGAATAAAATATTCAAGGATCGGAAGTTAATTTTAACGCAATGACGTGAAAAGCTATCAATCACTACTCTAGGGGTTTTTCAAATAATTCTGCAAACAGTGGGACATAACGGGATAATCTGTGTAGAGTTGGAAGAATCATGTTTAGTAGACCTTGGATCTTAGAATACTTTTTGTTCACACCTCGTACACCAGAAAATTTAATTACCGTAAAAGAAAGTTTCGATAAATTTTAATTAGTGTATTATACTACTACTACATCAGAATGGAAGACTTTTTTTAACAGTGCGAACATTAGCAAACCAGCGTCTTTATGACTGTCATCAAAACATAACTACAATCAATAATTCAACGACTCTTACTTCAACGCAAACGACCACTTGGACTCATTATTGTAAATATTACGAGGCAGTAAATGACCAGAGGTATTTTCCAGTCGCTTAACAACTATTGATGGCCATAACGAACTATATACTTAACAGATGAATGAATGAAAGGAAAAACAGCTTACCTTTCATATTTACGTTCGTCATTAATTCAGCATCATTAGATCTAGACTCTGACATTCAGGTGGTACCCGTAATTATTAATATTGATTTTTCTCACTAGGGGTCACCTGTCGCCATTATGCTATCATAATAGCTTAACTGAAACAATATTGTTTTTTTCAACTAACGTTCAATTTGTCAGTTACTATATTTTTTAAAAATAAAATTCGTATTTGACTCCGAATCCATTAAAAGTTTATAATTGTAATCAATAAGTATTGTTTCCTTTGCGGAAGCTTCTTTAAAGTTCGTTTAATTTATTCATGATCTTGTATTTCCTTTCGTGTTTAGTGTCAATGTTTATTCTTTACTCTGTGGCTATAGGTACGTCAAGTACTGACTCCCATCTAGGCCCATCCATTTGCCCTCGCATAATTGCTGATGTCAGGTGCTGTATTTACCCTTTCAATAACGCTAGTTTTCTGTGGCGTTTGTGGTCTAATCGGTAGAGTATGGACCTAGATACCCGTTTAGGCCAACGTTTATTTTTTTCTTAAATAGAACATTCCTATATAGCTGATATTACAATAAACTTCTTTGTACTTTTAAAGCAATTTTCAACATTTTAACGCACTTGGCATGAGTGCAAGTCAAATTTCTTTACTCTTTTCTATTTAAAAAATAATTTCTTAATGCTGATTTTAATTGCTTATGCTTGCTCCGTTTGTACTTTTATATGCATCTTTTCAACCTTTTAAAGAGCTTTGGAATTACTTACGCTTCATGAACGCATTAGCCAGCGAAGGCGAGTTAGGTGACAAAGTTGACGTGACAATGGACGTGTCTCTATTGAGACGACTTGACGTACCTCTAGCCACAGCGTATTTTATAATACTATGTGTTAGTTGCATTCTTCTTTTCGCTCTTGTCAATCATACTTTTAATATAGGTTCTAAACTAAACTAAACTGGGCAGTGTGACAGACCATTAAGGGTTCTGGCCTATCAGACGACCGTATTTTATTCAACTTAATTCACTCTGGTTATTTTCATACTTTTCCAATTAAGGGAGAAGAAAAGCAGCTAAGGGTCAGTTCCACAATCGACCGCTAAACTTCTAGTCAGCGCTAAGTTGAGGCCAACTCTCATTTTGCGTACTCTCATTGGCTAAAATCAGACTTGGCCTCAACTTAACGCTGACTAGAAGTTTAGCGGTTGATTGTAGAACTGACCCTAAGTGGTACTGATATGCTGGAGTTGGCAGTGATCAGCAGTTTATCAAACTAACGGTGAACTAAGTCTTTGAATTCATACATTTCCTCCCTTCTTTCTTCTTTCAGCTTCATCTCCTTTCTTATCCATTCGCTGTATGTTTTTTTTAAAATTATTTTTCTGCATTTTTTCCTTCTGCCTTCACCAAGCATTCCTCTACCTTTCATTTGCTTCTCATTTCCCCTAAACCCTTTCTTGCTTAACATCCTGTTCTTTCTTCCCCTTTTTCTTTTGATTTTCGGACGCCCTTTCTCCAGAGCGCGCCCTGGGCTACAAGTTAGCCTATTGGAAAATCAGGGTCTGTTATTAATTAATGATTATGCATGCCAATATATATACAAATGGTCACTACGAACTTGTAACCTAAAAATTAGCATGGTGCGGTTGAAGGTTATCAATAATAAAATTACTTACCTGGGAAACTTCCGAGCTTTCAAAGTAGAGGAAAATATATTTACACCATTAACGTTTCAAATATCACTAAGTCCTTTGTCGAAATGTAAGACGTAAAAGAAATAAGTAAACACAGCAAGAACACAAAAACTTATTTACAGAGAAACAGAGTTGCCAGATGCAAAAAGAATGTGCAGAAGACTATTTCTTAATTTGGTGTGTTACTGTTTGTAAAGTAGTTGTGATTTAGATAATTTATAAACAATAAATTATATACGGTATTTATAATGAGCGTGCGTGTTTTATTGAAAATAAACTATTGCCTGTGAAATTCTGTGATTGGTTCAGGGTATTTCCTTAGCTGAAACATTTTATCACGATGCTAAGAGATTTATGAATGAACACAACGGTTTTCTGTTGTGTCAGACATATTTTTTTTACCACCGTATGATCTTAGTGGCTTAAACAAAGCATAATTAGGTTTCATCTTTACTGTTTTCTTTTAGTCTTACCTTCTGACAAAGGACTTAGGGAAGTTTGAAACGTTAATGTCTTATTAAAAAGTGTAATTAATATATTTTCTAAGCCATCAGTGATTATAATAAAGTCATATATGAACAATCACTTAATTACTACTCTGTTAGTGTTGTACAATAATTACACAAATGCTGTATTGCAATATGGTGTAGATTATTTATTGAGATTTTCTCATTATTTCTTTGCAGAATATGAGAGATCAAAGTAGCAGCTAATACAGATCATAGCTTGTTCATCCATTCAACAGAAGACAGTCACAATGTTATCATATTGTGATGATTATTGGTATGCCTTCCTTTATGGAGTACAGGGAGAAAGTAGCCAAAATTATGCCTTTTATATTTCGATATTAAGTGAATCACTTGCGAATTTCTTTAACTACTAACGTTTTCTACGACTAAATTCCAAGTTTTTGAACCGATTAAACAAAATGGCATCTTCTACCAATTCTACAACCTCAGAGGATTACAATGCTTTTAGTGATTTCTTACAAAGTAGAAGTGATGAAGAAGATGGCGTTGAAGTAGATATGGAAAACTACATTCCACTTCATTTCTCGCTGCTTGGAATTAATGACGACAACCATAACTCTACGAAATCACACGAAAAATGTCGTCTTCTTGCAACAGAGAACTCGGAAAGAAATCGAGCCTCACCATTACATTTTGCGTCGATGACTGGTGATAACGATCTCATGATTTCTTTAATTACATCCGGAGCGTCCATCGATGAACCGGACCCAGAACTGTATACTCCACTGCACTACGCAGCGTACTATTCCGTCTCCGATGCAGTGACGCTTCTACTGAACAAAGAAGCAGATAGCAACGCAGCGGATGTCCTCGGTCGTACACCTCTTCACTTCGCGGCTGACAACGGTGATTTTCACATTGTGAAGACACTTATCAAGGCTGGAGCTTCTGTTCATGCCGTAGACTCTTCCCATAGAACCGCACTTCATTACGCCAGTCGTAAAGGACATCCTTCTGTAGTAATGTTATTGTTATATGAAGGAGCTGATGTGTTACTACGTGACATTCGCGGGATGACAGCTTTACATTTAGCAACGTTAGCAAACAGTGAGGATTGTGTGATGTTACTGCTTCAAGCAGAGGCTGATCCAAACACATATGATGAATCTTATCGTACACCGTTGCACCACGCAGCTCTGTCAGGAAACTTACATATTTCCTGGGACTTGTTAGATGCTGGAACGGATCCCAACACACCAGACATCAAAGGACTCTTACCAATTCATATGGCTGCACAAGCAGGTTCTCTTAAGACAATTGCATTATTATTTATCTTTGGATCAGATATTAATTATGTAAGTAAACTAGAAACAATACCTCTGCACCACGCTTTATTTTCTGATCGAACTGATTGTGTTAGTTTTGTTGCCATGTACACTAACGACAGTGTGATTGAAAGCTTTCTGGAGGACTTTCAAACGCTCTTGGATTATAGCAAGAGATTTATACGTCGACATCGTAGAAAAATTAATCCGCTGTACAGACTCGTTCTATCTGATGAAGAATCGAACAGCGTCTTTCTTTAACTCGTATACAGGTGGTGGAGACCATTAAAAACTAAAAGTGATTTGGTTAATTACTTGTAGTACGATTATGTTACGACATATCATATAGTTTGTATTTCAGTGAGACACGGAAGATACTAATAACCTTTAAGTTTTGAGAAATACTCTCTCTAATACTGTTGTACAGAAGGATACTTTCGCAGAGAAACGGAGGGAGAAGGGTTTCTGATTCGTATATCATCTCCATAAATAGCTTCCATTTCACACAATAAAAGATCCATAATGTAATTGAAGAATCCGTTTCCCTCATGTTACCTTTCATCATTACTATTTAAAAATGCAAGTTATTCTAGGCTTAATCTAGCTGAATGTAGTTTTACTCCAGTATTATTGTTATGTCGCAGTAGTAAGAGTGGGCATTAACTCAGTAAGCCCCCACTTTTTTCGATTTTTGGAACTGAGGGAAAAAAGAAGACACTATCGCATTTGTAAAGCAGGCACAATCTGGCGGATCTATGTGAAATGAAGTTATAAGTGTTACAAAGACGATGTTT
>JAGDQP010074791.1:0-10232 GCA_022664845.1 Lepisma saccharinum | reverse complement strand
GCAAAGAAATAAGGTAATTGGCTTGTATGTATACAAGCTTAGGATTCTGGATTTGATTTTCTGCTACGCAGGGGGATATTGACTACCCTTCGTACGTCCTAGTGCCCCTCAAGTCAACGAAACGATTTCATTGTACTATTAAGGATCGTTTCGTTAAAGACAAATGTTGTGCTGCATAATCCTGCGTTCCGGAATGATTTGCGGACCGATGTATGGATAGATTCATCATTCATGAGATAGGGTCACACTTAAGGTGGAAGGATCGTCATTATTCTCAATTGTAATTTCGCAAAACTTGAGATCATATTAAGTTGAGATATTTGCGCCAAGCTCGAACATAAGATGAAACAGTAGTGTGCAGTCACACTACAAGACAGGCACAAAGAGTAAGTGAAGGTCAGAATATCATCAAACCCTGTGGATATGGATGGAATAAAGCAGAGACGAAGAGGGCTAATATAATCTTTGGATCCTAGAACTGATCCAACAAACATTACGAACATAGCATCTTGTGTGATAATGACATTAACTGTTAATTGTCATTAGCTTTAACGATTTGAAGGAAGCAAATGCAAACTTTTGAGCATCAAACATTCTCTGCCAATACCAAAATTCGTTATGATTGGATCCAAAGGAAATAAACACTTTAGTTGGTTCAAACTAAATATTCCGTGATAGTGGCCTCATTTATGCCAGAATAATTGCATTACAGGCTAGTTATGAAGCCTGTTCTTTCTTATGAGCTCGAAGCAGTACCAATGTAGATATTTAAAGGCTATGCCGCTTTTATTAATGATAGCAAACGCCAGTTTTAAATTTATTAACGATACATATGCATATTTAGGAAAATGATGCTTCTGATGCAATTGATTTTTCCGGCTAGTGGCTCCTTCTTTTTAATACTTTCTACATAAAGTCAGCTACAGAACTTTGAGACAGAGGAGATGAAATATATAACTAAATACAGCAGATATTTTAGTTCCCACGACATTCAATTATGTATGAAAGTTCACTTGGAAGAAAATGAGTTAAAATATATCTTCCTGAATACAATTTTGATCCATTCGCTTTAACGCTGCTTAGAGGTGACTGTTATACTATGCTCCTTCGAGATGAATGTAAGAATTTCCAGTTTGAAAATCTCGAACTGACATGGCACAATAACAGAGTAGTATTATCTGTCCTCTTTTAGTTCTCGAGATATTGCACGTTATTGTCATATGCTACGGTGTATTGAACAGTTATGTTATCGACGGATCCATCTTGAATAGTGGGAATTCATAAGTGAGAAGATGTTACAGCAGATTCCCTCTTAAATAGACTCTACTTCAAAGTTATTAACATTTAAAATAACTTAAAATAGAAAATTAGTGTGTCATGTTTTAACATTTAGTCATGTGGGTACAATGAGCTGATTATTGACGTTACCCGCGGGCGGCATCTTGAATTGTTGGATTAACCTAAGGGTGAGAAGGTGTCATCAGTTATTTTCTTCTCAAAAAGACGCTACTTAAAAGTCATCAACGATAAAACTATACTAAAATTTTGTATGTAACATACAATATTAGAGTGACGTTATTGGCGGATGCCATCTTGAATTGTGGGAGTACCACAAGGGGGACAACATGTCACCATCTATTTTTATCTTAAATATACTCTGCTTCAAAGATAGCAATGATAAAAAACTTTATACTAAATTCGGGTGTGTTATATAACATGATTTAGTCATATGGCACAATGGATTGAACAGTGACGTTATTGGCGGACTCCACCTTGAATTGTGGAAGTTGCCCAAGGGTGACAAAATTCGCTCGGCCATTTTAATCTTAAATAGACTCTCTACTACAAAGTAATTAACGATGAAAACACTTAATAACTACATTTCATTATGTTACATAAAATTATTCAGTTATATGGCACAATGCATTGAACAGTGATGGCAAAGGCAGACGCCATCTTGAATTGTGGGTAATGTTCAAGGGTGACAAGTTGTCATAGGCCATTTTCTTCTCAAAGAGACCCTACTTGAAAGTTATCAATAATTAAAAACTTTATACAAAATAATTCAGTTTGACCCCTCGGTTGCCGAACTAACAAACAGTAGTCCGTGCAACAAAAAAATACTTTAATTCAATCTTCTTTGAATTTCCAAATAATGGAATGAACTTTGGTTATAGTGATGCTGAGACACAATCTTAGTACTTGAGGAAGTATTTACCCAGCAATTCCAAATAGGACCAAAATATTAAATAGATGTATCCGTTCCCCTAGAATAATAATCTCTATTAAAATCAACGAACAGTTGGTGAACCATATCATTGTATTCCAGCGTCTTCTGTAATATTTGTTCCGAAGTAAGAACATAATTTAATGTATATTTATGATTTACTGAACCCACATTGGTTTATTTCCAATTATTTCGTCTACGTATACGTACATTTAGCAGCGTTAGCCGGATATTATTCAATATGTGCAACATGTAATAGTAAAGACTCAGCCTTAATTATTACAGTCGAAATTAATAGATCCTTTACTAGTCCCGCTTCTCACAATTTAATTACTGAAGCTGACTGATTGACAGTTCATGCTGATCCTTATTTTTTTCAATTTCTTTGTAATTAAATAATTAAATCTAAGTACACTTAATTAACTTGTTATTATAAATTAATTATTAGACGTGTGTTTAATATTATTGTATAATTCGATTTTTAATGACACCATGCATCACTGCATTGGAGACAAATATGACATGAACTTCCAAAACAAAAATGTTTAGAAATTCACGCTCATTTTTAGTCAACTGAGGAAGGGTAATTGAGTATAAAAGCTAAAACATTTTGTTTTGAAACAACTGGCAAAGTGAATGATGAATTAGAGTTAGGTCCGGAGCAGTGGACAGGCCTCACTGCTGGTCGGACCAATACTCTGCTTTACTTCTCTGTAGTTTAATTATTCATTTTATATCTACCTAACCTTACAAGACCTTTGGAAATATCGTTTCATGAACATTCTTTAGGAGTTTCCAAGGCGACTTTTGTAACTAATTTATTGTACACTTCATTCTATAATCACACTAAAATTGCATTTTAACGTCATCCTTTGATGTTCAATAACTAATAACGTGTTCGCAACCGAATTATATAAGTTTGTAGTATATAATATCACAATTAGTAATGATCCAGCCTTACTTGAAACACATCTACTTTGATCTGAAACATGATATTATCCTTCCTTCCTTCCTCTCAATCTCCTGTGGCGGTGGTAAGTTACTCATATTTGTAGTTTTGAATGAATTATATACAGTGATCAAAAGAGTAGAACATATTACCTCTTAACATTTGCTAATTTGAAACCAGCCACTAATTTGGTTAATATTATCTTATGTCTCTTTTGTTTAATCCTAGGAAGAAATTCCCGGTTTACGTTTGCTTATCAACCCTGAGGTAAGTGCGAGTTCAGCATGGATTGATTTTATGTCAACATTTAATTGACATAACACTTTACAAATTTATAGAACACCCAGTAAAGCATTTTAAAGATTTAGCCATTTGTATTGATGTGATTCCAAGTAATAGACTGTTTAATTTATATAACATAAACTTTATGCTTGGAAGGAAGATAGATGATTATTCTATAATGATTTACGCCTATATTTACTAGCTGTAATCTATGGTTTTAATCCAGAAACTTTTGTCATAAAACCTCAATCATGAATTGGATATGTGTAGCATATTATCAGCACATGTGTTGTATAATAGAAAAGCAACGCTTCCCCAATTTGATACTTATTTTATACGATGAGATGGGTTAAGTGAGGATAAAGAAAATTGTAAAATTAAGTTTGAGTGGAAAGTAACTGGCATTGATTGTTTTCCATTTAATCCATTATGCCACACAGAGACAATATGTGACAGCATAGTATATCTAGTTAGAAAACTAGGGTAGGCAAAAAAAATCAAAGGTCTTATTTCCCAGTAATAATAGGCGTAATGGTTGCTGCTATGCAGTACAAGAAAAGTAAGAAAATTTTATTTCGACATAATTGATATTTATGTCTGCAAGAACCCCTTTGAAATACGAAAACATGCATTTTTTAGCTCAAATAATATATGTATTATCTCTAGAAATTATGCGAGAGCGGTTACTCTATAGGAAGTAACATTTGTCATGGCATGGAGTATCAGCATCGCAAAGAAATAGATTTTAGAATAGAGTATAATGTTTCGAGAAACGCAAAATAAGCAATGGCAACGGGTAATGATCAGACCAGTTTCTTCCCTGACGTACTATTTACATTTTAAAATATGCCTTGCAGATTAACCTTGCAGATCTGGAGAGATTCAGAGCAATTGTTAGTAACTTGTGCGGCATTTTACCACTGCTTTCATAAAGCGTCAACTAGGACTATTGCTCTATACTACCTACAAGTTACCAGGGTTGCTCATGCAGTTCTCCAACAATTTTAAGAGAGTTGTCGGGGCACTTTTGTTACATTTGCGAGATAAGTTTTCTTAGCTATCTGAGTAGAAACAGTTAAACACTTTGCTTTTGTTAACATTATAAATCATAGGACGCGAGAGAAGTAAATAATGTTCCCTTTTAGTGATTGTTTTTAAATTTATATAATTTTATATCAGAGAAGCAAATAAAACAACTTTTTGTCATCACTTAAAACTGATCTTCAAATATTCAGATACGGTATTACTTAGAGCTCGAATAACTAATAATTTATTTAATTTTTTGCAGCAAGCTTTAGTGGAATTGAAGAAAATTTTGAAAGAACAAAGCGGAAAGATTTTACTTAAATGGAAGGTGGTTATGTTTCCTATTCTTATTATATTTTAGTATTTCTATTTTTATATTATGACTTTACTTTTTATTTTCTGTTCCAAATAGGGGGACCTAAAGTAACCCCCTATAGATCCCCTCGACTAAATGAAACTAGTATTTTCGGAAGCTCAAAGCTTTCCTGATTCACATTAGAAATGTTAATACAAGATAAAAATGTTTCGAAGGATCAAAATCCAATATGGCCGCCAGCCGCAACATACATCTATTTTTTAAACCATACATATAATACTTTTTTATTTAGAGAAACAAAAACTAACTTCAACGAAGATATGAAACATATCTTGTTTTATTTGGTGTATAACAGAAAATTAAGGAATAATATTGTTATGCGAATATTGATATACGTTTCGAAAAAAAAATAATACAAAATCACAAAATTTCAATATTTTACATAGTTTTCTATTTCTCTTTTTCCTTACACTTACGCCACTGTTAATTTAAAATCAAATTTACTACTTAAATATTTTACTACCTATCCTCCATAACATACAAGAATCTGTGGTTTTACACTTGTTTAGTTACGGAGAGAAAATATATAAAACGTGAGAGATTTTGGTATAAAGCTTGAACTTCCAATATATATATATATAATAGTAATAACCTCTGGGATATCGTAAGAATATAACAATACATAGAGATTGAAAAATACTCAAAGTTATAAAACAATTGTTGGCTTGTCATAAGTACACCTACAGGCATGTTTGGAAGAAAATTTAACTGGCACTAGTTTTGTAATTTTTTAAAAACTAATATAATTTTTAGGTATACAAATGCATAATCAGACATTATAGGTAAATAATTTCAGAATAATGTATAATTATTTTGGTAACATTACATTGATAAATAAAATAAGTATCCCCATACGCAACATTGACAAACAGCATTTTTAAATATAGAATTTGAAAATTGATTATTTTTTCTGTGCATATTCGCTGAAGAAATTTTGCTAATGAAGGTAGGTTAATGAAGATTCCTCAGACTAAAATTTTCAAAATTAGACAATTTGTTATTTATAAACTTAAAAAAAAAGATATTCATTTTTTTTTAAAAATGCGTTAATATTAAAAAAAAACATTTAAAGCAAGGAAATTTAGTGTGGTACATATGAACATTAATACATATATCACATCATATACCATCATTGGACCACATAATGATAAAAATTTAAATAAGTAAAGTTTTCCTGGCAAGTAAGTAACAATGAAGTGAATATTATTAGAGAGCGTATTTCAATATAAAATTTTAATTGTGCAAAAAAATTACTTGAGTATATTGAAAGCATTCTACATAATTATTATATAAGAAGACTAAGAACATTAATTTCACAAATGTTCAGGTATGAATGAATTATTGATTTTGATAAATTGTGTTCTCTTACTTGGAAATATATTGAAAGAGAATAAAGGACATTATTAAGGTTAGTTTGAAACGAAACGATGGATTGTATGCAAAGTTAGAATGAGAAGGTACCCAGTCTCAACCATAAATGCCTAAAGGCCACAATGAATCCAATTCTATTCAACACAAGTGAATCAAATGCGACGATGATGACAAGCTGAATTTTCTATTTTAATCTGCTGTCAAACACAATAGCGCATAAATAGTACTATGCTGCAAATTTATAGATCGTACTGGCAAATTTATACATTCATTCACACATTTTGTAGTTACTAATATGGTTGTTCATGAAACTATTTCATCCAGGTTACTTGTTTAATCCTACAAGCCTCAGGAAGTAAGTTGCTTCTTGAGATCTCCGACTGCTCTTGAGTTCGTTGAAATCCTCAAGTACGTTATTAAGGTCACTTCCTCCACTGTTCTTTGAGTTCTAACGCAGACAAATATCTTAAGGATTAAAATAACCACTCTGAAATCGTTGAATCTTTACCTGAGTGTTAGTATTGTTACTAGCTGTACTACAATAGATCCCTTACATCATGGAACGTTACAAAATTATGCAGTAGGCGGATATTTACATCTGTGTTGTCAAATACATGCTGGAGGAACTCTTCACTATTAATTTTCGGTAGTCCTGTACTGATGAGAGAGGTCATGTGAACAAAAAATCATGGTACGATGTGCAGACTTGAATGGAAAATAATACATTGAATTCATAGTTTGACCCATATAGTTTGTGAGGAGTTAAAACTAGTCTTGTTTGCATGTAGTATAATATGGTTTATCGCAATTTACTTCCTGTTAATTTTCTGTGATATGAAGCGTTCTTCTTTGTAATCACTCCATCCATAAGACTTAAAATAAGATTTTCTCCGTCAGACATTCTACCAATGAAATCTGGGTATATACTTCAACCCTAAGACATCGGTCTGATATCGGCTGCATCTACTATCCTTAATAATTCAGTAGCAGTCTGTTTTTTCCTGTCATTATATCATTGATACATAATGTTATGAACCTTGTCCGATACGCAGAGTACATTCTTCCTTCCAGAAGCATTTGAAACAATTACCCGAGCCTTACAAGTTATTAGAGATATTTGTGTGTGTATGACAGCTATACTCTTGACCAGATACACGTTTGTTGATATATTTTAACTAATTTAAAATGTACTGGCATTCGTAATGGTTCTATAATGTACTCGTATAACATACAAAATAACTTCTCCAGTTGCTATTTTGGTCGACGCACTAGTTGCCTAGTTGGCTTAGTTCTTGAAAAGTCTTGGGAATATTTTCCATGCTACTCTACTTCTGGTAACTGAAGATTACTCACAATCACAAGTCTCGTTCTTACCCTTTCGTCCCAATTATAATTTCGTAACTCACATTTCTTGATAACATTTTCCCTTATTTCTCAAGCCAGAACCATATGAATACACTTATTGTGCTCTAATGGGTACAACATTGAATTTTTTGCCACAGATGAAGCAGTTTCTTTTTAAATCGAACGTTCCTTCTGAGGTCCTTAAACAAGTTGATGATTTTGAAGGATGATATATGTTGCGGTTTGGATTGATGTCCAGTATGATTAGTTTCGATACTAGTACATTTTGTAAAGCTCTGCCTGCAAGCGTTGTGAATCCGAATAGTATTTTATCTTTCCAACTTTTTATTTAGGCTATCGTTTAATTTCAATCTAACCTCAATAACATTCGTAATTTTCTTTTCCCTATTTACTATGGTTCCCATTAAGATTACACAACAAACGAAAACAACCATTCTTTTTTATTGTATTTACAATATACATGTAATTTTTTTAATTTAGAGGATTCATTCCACATCGTATTTTTTTAAAAAAATGATAAGCGATTACTACGATCGCACAGAAAACAATAAAATAATCTACAGCACTCAATTGAAATTTCCACATCTTCAAAGGTAAGTTATATAAAAATTAAAATTACAGCTAACTTTTATTTCCAACTAATATAAATATGACTAGCCATCTATGATGTTTTATTTGCTCTTACTGAGCACGGAAAATAATTTACAATTTAAGTACCTCCTTCAAGTTTCTACTTCTTTCACTACCTCCATAGCAATTTGGAAGTGACTCAAAATTCTTGCAAGCGGGCATGATATCTTGGTACGTGGCTTATCACATGAAAATCCCGGCAGATTACACTACCAATTTATCACCTATTTTACTTGCTGGTGATACTACCTATGCTACGCAGTAAAACTAATCATCATAATCGTTTAGAGCTCACAACAGCTTAATGGGTATAGAGCACACATAGAAATTTATGATATTTCGACTTTTTCTTCTAAACGTATACCAATATATGTATAACAATATTATTCGCCCATTGTCTGCTACTTACCAAATAAATAAGGCATGTTTCATACTTCCATTTTGGTCAGCTTTTCCCTAAAAAGATATCATAGGTATGAATTTAAAAGAAATGTAAGTTGCGGCTGGCAACTGTATTGAATTTTTACCTCTCGGAACACTCTTTCCTTGAGTTAACATTTCTAATGTGAATCAGGGAAGTTTGAAGCCTCTGAAAACACTAGTTTCATTTAGTCCTATGGGGGTCAATATGGGGTACCCTAGCTCCCCTACTAAAATTTATTATCTATGCGCATGTAATTTATTTATTAACATTTCACATAATAAGTTCCTTACCCAGTGTTGTTTTTGGAAGTTTTATACGTAGCATACTATATTTCAAGCTATATTATCAAAACCGACATCACATTATGTGATCAAAATCTATTGAAATCGTTTTCACGAAGGCATAAATAATATGGGCTGCCGAAAGCATGCGAAAACGAAACATTGAGCTTGATATTACCCATATTTTAACATTAAAACTACGGTGACTTGATATCTCAAAGACTTCAAACCTGCAATATAAAAAAAAATATCATTTTTTTCAATATTATTTAATGGTGCACGGGGGCATTGTCGAAGGAAACACTTCGAGAAAGGAAAGGATTTCCGAGACATTCTCTTAAGTAGAGGGGGTCAAGATAAATATCAATGAGACCGTATTCTAACAATTACCGATAGTTTGTTTGCGCCAGGTTAATATCTGAAGAGATTTACTTTCCTAACTAAATATAAAGGTGTGGGGTTGCTTAAAAAAAGTAGCAACAATTACATACATTTCAACAAAGATTTACTGTTTCTATCTGTAATAGAGATTCTTATTGACTAGGTGAATAAAAGTGACTATGTCTATTATTTGTACTCATACGTAAAGTCCTATTCCAGAGTATGGCTGGGAATCCTTTATATGGTGCTTCATTTTTACGGATTTTTTGCATTATTTTGGAATACGCTATTTTGTATTGAATATGTGAAAACTCTTTGAGAATACCATTCCTCCTAAATTTTACATTTAAATTTATTGAATATATCAATGTCAGTAGTTCTATAGTACACGCTCTTCAAAACGAGCAATGTATGTGTAGTACGTACGATGAATATTTTTAAACTAATGTCCAATTGCCGATAGAAACAAATCTAGTAAAAATGGTGACATACACTTCTTTTTTGTTATTTGCTCTGTACTCATTAAGCTATTAGTCCACATAGTTACCATATTTGTTTAAACATTAATCATAGCGTTCGAAAATATTTTGTATACTTACAATGTAGAAATGATCCGACTGTGACCGAATTTTTTTTCGATTCTTAAGAGCAAGGAACTTGTCAGCAGTGAAAATTCGCCAGATATGTGAGATGTATGGAGCGAATGCAATGAGTAACGGCAAGGTGCGTAAACAGGTGTGACCGTTCCAAGACTGGGGGACAATGTTCATGATATATACCGCGGTCTGGTTGACCTTCCAATTGGTGCGTGCAGTTAACGGAAGAATCCATGAAAAACGGCGTTTCAGGATTTCGACGTTGTCACTGGAATTTAATGAAGCAGTTTCGCGTTGCTCAGCTATTTGACACTGATGAAGAAG
>JAGDQP010074790.1:0-10232 GCA_022664845.1 Lepisma saccharinum | reverse complement strand
AACAAAACAGATGTTAGTAGTTACTGTGTTTTATAAGAAATAGTATAGTATTTTCGGAATTGGTCCAAAGTATTCTTTAGTGATGCTAAAAAGACCGAACATTTCATGATTCAAACGTTTTGTTTCTTTCAAGAAGTTTCTTTCCTATTGGCATTTTACCTGCATGTGACATGAAAGATATCCTCATCAAAGAGATAATGAAGTTTTTAATTTGTGTTGTGCTGTGAGAAATAAATTTGATCGTGTGACTCTTATCAATATATGAAGAAGTGTAGAGAAAGATTTGAAATACACTGTTGTCAGTCGACAGTGCCCAGGAGCAAATGTAAATTTTAAAAGGCTCTTGAAGAGAATTACTGATCACAGAAAGACAATGTAGGTTAAACACACCATGCGATCAATTCAGCAAGTCTTAGAATACACATATACTTCTGATGACAAAAACGTCAGAAAAGAAATCAGGCCAGATACAGAACGCAACTGTACACTTTCATTTTACATGTACGCATGTTTCTTTCCGTTATAATTTGATATATCTTAGTATGATAAATAAAGTTGTTTTTACAAATACGGGAGCACTCACACATAATATATAGTATTGAATATACTTTTCTTCAAAAATTTCTGGTGACTCTAGGTATTGTGTATTTCATGTATGTGTCGCAAATAATTGTTCGGAGTTTAATTATATTTACATAAATTGCCTTTAAGATGATTTATCCGTATTCAGTCCGCAAATATAGTGGCAACCTTAATAGTGGAGACTGTCATACAGGTAAAATCCTGTTATAACGAATTTTACAGGACCGCGATTTCATTTCATTATAACGAAAATTAACTGTAATGAACATTGTATTGAAGAACAAGAATAAAGTTTTTTTTTTACTGAGATTTTCAATACAGTAATAATATTAATTAATTAAACTATACTCTAACACAGTGGTTCCCAACCTGGGGGCGCCCCCTTGCGGGGCATGGAAGACTTTCAATGGGGGCGCAGGCGACTGACGGAAAGTAAAAAATTAACACATGAAAAACGGAAGCAATAGATTTTCAGTACAGAACAACTACCGACACGTTATCTTGTACAAATCTGACAACACCTGATAAGTTACAGGTGCTTTTGTTTTATCTTCACAAACTTAGGTCTTTAAGAATAATGAGCTAGGAAAACGGTTCTGCGACTGTTTTAATAAAGAAAATTGAAGCGATTTACAATAAATCTGCTTGCAATTTATGCACTCTATCAATATTCCTTCTTTTTTGCTTCACTTGCTAAGTGATTTAACTGAAAAGTATCAGATACGCTTCCAGAAGTATGCATCTTTAAAAATATTCAATAAAAGTTCACTGAAATATTGTCTTGATATCCAGCAAAATATTTGGAGACCTGTCTTAAACGGATAGTCCAATACCAACATAGATAGAAGTTAGTGCGATGGCTGACACTGCTTTTGTTTTACGAGCTGTTTGATGTTTGGTGTAAAATTCGATAATGCACATCTGAGACCACTCTCCATGTCCAAACGGTTGCGAAACTTTGATTTTATTATGGTCAATGTTGAAAATCCTGATTCACACAGGTAAGTAGGCGAAAATGAATGAGGACTTGTATTGCTTTCTTTGCCACTTGTAGATACACGGGAAGAAAACAAACCCAAAACTCTTCCAGAGGCATTGAATGAAATTGTTTTTTGGCACTTGAATCGCACTGTAACCCAATAAACTTCTCTGAATCTCGTCTGGAAATATATCAACATCAACGGTGAAAGGACTTCTTGTTAGTTTGTACTGCCAGTCGTCCGCACACATGTCAGGAAAATAGCGTTTGAAATTATCATGAAGCAATTTGAAGCATGTCCAAATGTGCAATGATAGTGTCACTCCGCTAGATGACACTCGTTGCTGTCAAGCGTTTCATTCAATCAAGGAAATGATGAAAAATTGGGTGTAGGAGCGTTAAGACGACATTTCCAAGAAAGCATTTATCGCGTCGTAAGAGGTTAGTATATTGCAGTTTCTACCTTGTAGTTTGAGGTTGAGATTATTCAATATTTCAAAAAAGTCTGCAAGGTAAGTGAGGGAAAACACAAATTTTTCATCAGTAAAGCAATCATGAAGTTCAACTTTTCCTACACTCATAAGAAGTACTTCCACTTCTGACTTCAGTGCGTACAACCCGCTTAACGTATTTCCCTCCGACAGCCATCGAACTTCGGTATGGAAAAGTAAGCTTTTGTGTTCGGTACTGATATTGTTACACAAGGCTTCCAAGACATGGATGGCTATTTAGAACACTTGATTTTACAAAATTAACTACTTTAATAGCCACTTTAGTGCACAGTTCAGATTTGTTGGTAAAGTTTTCGAAGCTAAAGCTTGCCTGTGGGTCATGCAGTGAGAGCCAATAATTGCAGGGTTCTTTGACAAGCTTTATGAAGCCAGATCGGGAGCCTAACATCGCTGGTGCTCCGTCAGTACAGATTCCTACAACTCTGTCCCAAGATAAATTATTTTCAACAAAAAGGTTACAAATGGCAGGAAAAAAAAAAACAGTCAGAACCTTTAGATGTCGTTTACAAACATTTTGAGAACAAGAGTTCTTCCATCAACCTCTTCTCATTTACAAATCGACAATAAATATACTATGAGTTGACAACACTGAGCAATATCAGTGGAATCATCGCACTGTAAAGCAAAAAATGAATAGCTTTTAAGTTTTTCAGTCACCTGATTTTGTTATATCTGAGGACATTTCATCAATTCTTCGCTTCACACTATTATTTGACAGGGATATTTTATCCATTGTTGCCTTACTTTCCGCCCCAAGGACAATGTTAGTCACTTTAAGCAAGCAAGGTTTGACGAGAGTCTCTCCAATACTGTTTTTTTGCCTTTTGCAATTAACCAGAAAAGCTCGTATGATGCTTCCACCACTTTTTCATTCTGTTGTTGAAATGTTCCAATGCAGTCCAACTTCATACATTTCAGAGTGCTTCTTTTCCCAATAAAAAAATCTTTAGGTCTGTCTTTAAGAGTGGAATACGTTGTATTTAAATGTCTGTCGTTCCAATTGACCCGGGCGTAGAGCGCCGTTGGTCAGAATATTATAGCACACAACACACTGTGGTAATCGGACACCATCCCTCTCGATATATGTAAATCCATACTTGATGTAGTCTTCATTGTACAATCATTTTTAGAACTGGAAGTTGACATATCGCTTGAAATGCAGTAATAATTTTAAAAAAGCAGCTATTGTCAGAAGCACAGGGCGTGAATCTAAACCCGTCAGAATTGGAACTACAGCAGGGAACAAATTAAATAACAATAGCTTGCGAAAGAAAAACTATATCAAAGACCTAATTGAGGTCCATTTACTTGCAGTACGACATCTTCAAATTCCAGTTTAAACATGCTGTGAATTTTGTATTATTTTTGTACCACCAAGAAAATTTTTGTGCAACTCACATAAACAAACTAGACAAAATTCAAACTTTTCGGCACAATTGCGAACAGTAGTACGACTTCTTGAAATTCAAAATTTAATATACTCAGAATTTTGTACTATTTTCGAAACTTTTTGTACCTCCAAGAAGTTTCTTGGTAAACAATATCGTGTTTTCAAAATATTTCATAAAAACAAATCTGTATAATATGATTAAACACCAGGAAGTAAATTCTTGTTACACGTCAAAATATTGCAGCACCTCACATGCTTGTCGCGGACCTCTAGGGGTCCGCGGACCCCAGGTTGGGAAACACTACTCTATATGGTTACGTAGAAAAATATGACAAAAGTGATTACACATAAAATACAGATTAAACATACAAGAAATACATTGTTAAAAGGTTACACACAATCATCTTACATTAATTAATTCATTCTTACTCTAAATATTGTCGTTCTGGCCAGATCTTACCTATAACATATACAAAAAATATACATATATTTACATAACATTGTGATACAGAAATTTAAAAAAATACATAGTTTATTAAAGCATACAAAGTAACAGGGAAGTGTAACGAGCCTGTTACAACTTTGGGCTCAAAGTTGGAAAAGCTGTATCTCCAAAATGCAGCGGAATTTCACCCATGTTCATAGGAACATTTTACTTCTTTCGATATCAGGAATCACCCTCCTTTATTCTGAATCACCGTGGATATATCCTTTATTTAACTTCAGTGAATTTCGAGATTTCGCCCCCTACCCTAGCTCCACTCCCCTTGTCCATCGCACCTTAAGTTTCGGTGTTCTCCATATCTCACCATTCTCTATGAGATACACTATGTTTGATTCGGAACTCAACAACAACATATCATGACCCTCCCTTGTGAGAAACATGGGGTAATGTACATATCTAATTCATTTTCCCTCTTTTACTTTTCCTACTGTCGGTATCTGAAGTGTCTCGAATCAATGTCCAAAATAAACTGCAAACCAATTAGGGTTCTATCGACCCAGGAAACGTTTTTCCATTGTTGCTAAGACAGACCTGCATCGACGCAAGAAAATAATCCGCGATTATTTGTGGGATTGAGAAAGTGTAATCCACTACGAGCAGCTTGCAAAACAACAACATGGCCAATGCTGAGTTCTACATTCACCAAATGCACTGGCTCGATGAGTCAAGCCTGCTGGAACGATCCGTGCTTCGATATACCTTGGCTTTTGCAACACGACAATGCTCTACCTCACATCACTGAGCAAAACTGCTATTTAAGCGCTAAGTTGGATATTTCTACATCATCCACTGTATTTTGCTGCCTTCGTCAAATTATCACCTTTTCCGATGACTTTTCGATGCTTCATAGTATTACGTAATAACAAAATTGTTCATCACCGCTAATGCTAGTGTACGAAAATATTGGCCCAACAGTAGCCTGGTATCGTGCGAGTGCGAGCAAACTGGTGGTGTGGTGATAGGGTCACAGTGGAGTTTATCTGTTTCGTTCAGTCCAATGTATTGCAACTTTGGACTAGCCCATGCTTTTGTAGCTGGTTGATAGTAATTGTCATTAGGGTTATTTTGAAATCTGAGTGTTCTACGCAAAATATAATATCATAATCGATTTCAAAAGATCCACAAGACACATCCAGTTTTGTTCCAAAACGTTTACCAATGTAGTTCTGTATAATATGAAAGAGAATATTAATATAGTATGTGAACAGGAGTATCCAGACACCTACCTGAACCATGAAGTACAAGTTTGGGCCGCGTTCCATCGGGGACACTGACAGTAAATACAGCGTTGGCCCAGCCTTGATGACAGCTTGCACTCTCGCAGACTGTTAATCAGATGACCGAAGTTTTCGTGGACAATGGCAGCCCATTCTTTGCGGAGCGGCCGAAATGAGAAGAGGTGTATCGGTGTGGCCTATCACGAAATCAGGTTTCCAAAACACCCTAGAGATGTTATATTGGATTCAAATCAGATCTCTGCGCAGGCCAATCTATTAGTGGGACGTTGGTCTCGTCAAACCACTCCACCACAATCGCTGAAGTGTGGACGAGTGCTAGGTTATGTTGAAAGACACAATGGTTATTCCCGAACTTGTCTTCGATGGTATACAGCAGGAAAGTGCTTAAAATGTAATCGTAACATTGCCACGTAAAGCAATAAGCGAGCCTAGCCCTTTCCAGAAGAAACATGACCACGCCGTAACCCCACCACCACTGAATTTCACAGTTGGCACTGGTAGATGTCGTTAACCAGACACTCGGCACATCCACACCCTACCATCACATCGCCACATTGTATACCATGATTCATCACTCCACTTGACGGTTTTCCACTGATCTATGGTCCAGTTCTATACGTTCCTGACGCTCTTTTCATCACGCAAAGTGGCTTTTGACATTTGTATGTGTGATGTGTGGCTTATGGGCAGCTGCTCGGCCATGGATATCAAGTTTCCGCAACTCGCAAGGAACAGTAATGATGCTTGGAGTAGATTATGATACAGATTGTAATTCCTATGCTGCTGGTGGCAGTGGATGAGCATGCTGTACATTCTTCTTTAACTCTCGACGTATCTGGAGGTCAACATCGGAGGTCGGCCTACACACTGTTTGGTTGTGCTCGTCCCTTCACGTTTCCAGTTCAGCATAACATCGGGAACAGTAGAACCAGGGATGTTCAGGAGGGTGGAAATCTCGTGCACATACTTTTTACACAAGTAACATCTGACCACGTTGACAGTCAGGGAATTTCTCACATCGTACATTCTGATACCCCTACAGAGAACAATGACGACATACCTTTTACGAAGTAGAAGTCAGCAGTGTGTCACCCTCTTTGATAAATACACAGTTCGTGGATGTCCGGACAATTTTGATCATATAGTGTATATTACAAATCTTCAAAAGTGTTGAGAAATGCAAACGTTTAGAATGTGTGATTAAATGGAGTAACTACTTACTCAGATGCAAGAATTCTACAGAAACAAGCATATATTTATTTCAATTTTTAGCTTTAAACATTGGCATTGACGACAGATCTGCTACAAATAATGCTTTCTTGTGTTTAACAAAAGCACAATCCCCATATCGACATATTTAATTGAGTGGTCTGGAGTTCACTTGAAATAAACTCTAGGTCCTGTAATGCGAACCTCACAAGCTCATTTGGAACTACCCCAATGTTTTAAACTCTATCTGATATTACTCAAGTTTATATTTCAAGATATGAAACCTGACGCGTAAGTTGGAGCGTATAGCCTCCAGTTCCCAGATATCAAAAGGAAATTATGTATGTTCATTAGGACTACACAACTATATTTGTATAATTCTACGTTTTATACAAATCAAAAGCATGAATAACAAATCGCCAAGACAAGTGAAAACATAAAAACGATTTGTCTTCCTAGCTCAAACTTACTTACATTTGAATTTAAGAATTTGAATTGATCCAGGCTAAACAAACACTATAGAGTCCAATTCATATTAGAACTTTCAAGAAGTTACAGAAAAATGCGACGTCGAATTCGAACATGTCGTATTAAAAATACGATATACGGCATTCAAAATAAATAAGTAAGACCCGATTTTGGTCTTGCGCCTGGCTTCTATTGCAAGGTACAAAATTATTTGTTAATGGTGTAAAACTAGTTAAAAAATTTGAACACGTTCACTTTGGAATTCGAAGATGTTGCACTGCAAGTACATATAATAAAATACATTAAGATCAAATATCTATTTACCTCCCCGGATTACTATGACGAGTACAAAAGTTTTCTTGCGTACAAAACGATAAATAAAAATACTTCAAAATAAAGAGCATATTGAATTTTGAATCCGATATCTTCGGATCACAGATGAATATCAAGGTAGAAATATTAGATCCAGCCAATTGAACATATTTGAGGAGTACGAAATACGTTCCTGCTGGTACAAAAAGGTATAAAAATAGCACAAAAAACTGAACACATTAAATTTTGAATTTGAAGAGGTCGTACTACAATTGAATCCCTAGTGCCAAATTTTGAAACCCGCCCCAGGCCGTCATTTAAGTGATACAAAAAGTTACAAAGATAGTACAAAATTCTGAACATATTAAATTTTGAATTTGATAAGTCGTACTAAAACTAAATATCTAGTGCCAAATTTGAAACTCGCCCATGGTCGTTCTTTGACGGGTACAAAATTCTTTCTTGGTGGTACAAAAAGGTATGAAAATAGTACAAAATTCACAGCATGTTTAAACTTTAATTTGAAGATGTCGTACTACAAGTAAATGGACCTAAGAATTTTCCCGGTGGTTGATTATCGGATTCAAGGAAATATAAAGTGTTGTTGCCAATCATGCAAACTGGAAATAGTTTTAATTACGCAGAAAATGTTATTTCATTTCGACGCCTCTTTTGTATTTCCTACTAACAAAATCCTTTGTGGCACTGACTTTGTGGCCTAAGTACTGTCTCCGAAACGAATTTAATAAGAAATATCTTTAAAAAATCATACAAATACTATACCTGTGTAGACTACTTTCGTAAATACGTGTCTTCAGACTTCCGCGGATTTTTTTTTTTATAATTTACGAAGGGCACCATGTCAAAAAGGTTGGGAACCTATGCTCTGACACTAAAACACAAACTCTTTTTGTTCAGCGTGAGAGGCTCATCACGTGTTCCTTACTTTATTTTATTTACAGGAATTTTTGTAAAGTAGCGTATTGTTGTGTACATGAAAACGAACGCCGGGGTCCATTGAACGCAGTGGTTCGGAGTCCAATTTACCAAAAACTGTAGATCCCGCCCTTAGAAGCTCTCCAGCTCGTTTAGGACGTTAGTAATAATTCACGCACGAAAACGAACGAAAAAAATCTCGCTTTTGCGGTTTAATAACATCAGATTTCTTAGTAAATGGGGGAATTATGCATGCTGGACTCGGAAAACACGCTCGTTATAACGAAAATTTCGTTATAGACATTCGCTGTAATGAATATTTTTAACACAGAGTAAATGGCGTTTTCGGTGCGGATTTCGAAAAACTTCGTTCTAACGGAAATTACGTTATAATGACGTTCGCTGTAAAGGAATTTTACCTGTATACCGGTATCAGTCATGGAGTGGGGGCAAGGGTTGTGATTCAAGTTTTAAGCATGGGTCGATTGGTCGTGGGTCAATTGAGTCACGTTTCGATCGTGGGTCAGTGGACTGTGAGTCAAATTTACGGGATACACGACCCACCATGACCCAATCCAACCTATCACTTATCGCGATCCATGGTATCCTGGACCATATTCCTCATATTATCGAAGCAATATATCATGCTCGACTGCTGTAAATTGTTCAAAATGTTAGGTTGGGTTATCGGCTCCCTCCTCCCACACACGAGAGAACCATAAAGCATACTATGGATCAGGCACGTGCCTAAAAATTAGTTTCGGGCTCCAGCGCCTTCGAAGGGGGTCCGAGGTCTGTCTGGGTGTGAAATTTGTGTAAAATGCATATAATTTTGTACAAAATGATAATAATAATAATAATAATAATAATAATAATAATAATAATAATAATATTTGGGCAGTCCGGACTCCCAGGATCCCCTCTGCGTACGTCATTGGTATGGATTGGCCTCTTTCCTCCACTTCGAAAGTTTTTCCTGTGTCAGTAACTGTTTCCATGTTTGCACGTAACTGAGCGCTTTAGTCAATCTTCTTCTTCTTCAAAAATATAATTATCTGTATGAAAAGGAGGGGGAGTAAAAAAGTTGTTTCTGTGTACATTAACCACTCCACTTCCTGTCAAGATTTACATGCGTCGGAAACTGTTACTATCTTATCGCACTTCTAATGTACAACCGAGGACAAAGTAAACTACATCACTCTTTGACTTAGACACACACACAAAGTTGAAAACGAAAGTAGAAAAGAGTAGTAGACAGTTTGTCTTAATAGATTATAAGAATAACATGTTATTTTGGAAGTAGGAAGAGATCTAGAAATCAATAAACATCATTTATGATAGTGACATGTTCATGAAAAGGGCAATCTTGAAGTAGTGTTACTACATATCTGAGATTAGGCTTATTCTGCCGAAAACAACAAAATTCTCTAGTCTGGATAGTTAGCTGTGACATAGAAGGTCATCAAATATGTTAAGGATGACGACTCTAAGCAAACATTTCTTCCAGGCGAAGAATAGAGAATGTATCCACTATGCTCTTATTTTAGGTACCATCTCGGCATTCGGTTTGTGAAACTGAGGGGAAAGTCATGAAATAGTTCAGCGAGAAATGCTGCCAGCAGGGCTAGAACAAGTTTTTTTCTGTCCAATATTCCTCCGTGCGTTCATAGGTGTTAGATCTTTAGTTTTACATTGAGTAGGGCCTTAGATCGAACCCAGCAGCCGGCCATCCTGACTGCGTTTTTCCAAGGCATTCATCAGACCAACGTTTGGATGGTATCTTCAAATTAGGTTCTCTCCGAGTTCTTTGCTGATTCCGATTTTCTATCTTATCTGGACCTAAGTCAAAAATGTATCTCTAAATAGGAAGAATTGGGTTCACACTCACACTTATAATTCAACATAAAAAATACTTCTCTTTTACGAAGACTGAAGTGATGTAATTGTAGACCTGTAAGGAATACCCTAAAATCAAAAGGATAATCGACTTAAGTCAGAAATGCCAAAAGTCCATAAATAAATTGAAAATTCAATGGCATAACGGCCTCTTCAAGGGACAACACATTGTATCCTAAATTATGGTAAATACAAATTTATCTTC
>JAGDQP010074789.1:0-10232 GCA_022664845.1 Lepisma saccharinum | reverse complement strand
AGTTCGTTGCGAAATAGAAACAGTAATTGCATACAGTGGCACTCGATCAGAATAGAGACTTATATTTTCTTTAAAAGAAGCAATTACAAAAGTAGATATAATATAATTAAATTAGAAAAAAAGAGGTTCGTACATAAGTGGCGCAATAATAAATATAGAGAAAAGAGTTATCCTACAGTTCAAAGTTGTTATTCGCAGATTGAAAGAGTGTTTCAGGCACTAGATTATATCAATGAACACGACAAAAATAAAAGTATTTATAATGAAATTCCATTCCGTAGTATACCACCAGTTTCGTTCACCAGCGCTGTAAGATATGCTTTTATATGCTTGGTAATAAGTGTGAATACTGAATATATCACCAGTAAATGAGAATTTCCGGACTGCCTTCGAGACTATGTTCCGAACTGAAAATTGTGTGTGTGGCATAGATGAGGGTGAAGAAGCAGCCATCGTTACGTGTTTGTATTGCTTGATGCTGTTATATCCAAACCAATTTGTTTTTGTTGTTTTTTTTAATTCACATGATCGATAAAGTTAGTGAGAAAGAGTGTTTTGGCATTACATTAAGCAGCTCATTTAATTGAAAGTTGATATAGCGCTTAGTGTTAGTGTATTGTTCCAACGTCAATTATCTATCCATACCATTGCGAGCTAGAGTGGCATACGTTCATTCACAATTTGAGCCAGAATATTTCAATGATTGAAAAAAAATCGTACTAAATCCAATGAATACTTAAAATATACATAGTCACATATCTTTACATATCTTTACATTTTTAGTCACATATCTTTACATTTTAAAACACACAATTACAAAATCCTGATAATTTAAGCACATGAGTATCCATCCGGGCCCTAATTTAATAAATTATGTTTTGATTTTATGATCTGCTATTGTCATATAAGCAACATTATTAACTCAAAGTAACTACTAGCATTTCACAGAAACCACAAATCTGTCAGAAGAAATGAATAGAAACGGGATACACAAAGATAGTGAACACATTTCAAAATAAATAAATTTATAAATAGACAGGATCATTTTAATATACTGTTGAATCTCATTCAAGACAATACTAAATAATTTACTTCCTTACACCTCTATATAGTAACATGTTGAAAATGCAGCGATACGTCAGTCGATGCAGCGACCGAAAATCGAATCCGGGACCCCCAGTTGCATGTTAGATGACCGATGAGCTATCATTAAATTTTCGTCCCAACGGCCGATTTCTCGTATATTTGATATTCCTCTGATCTCAGCTGAATCATTCAATCAGTGCTGATATACCGTTAATAAACCTCATTATTCAATCTTCTATAAAGAAATATATTATTAGGAAGTGTTCTTTGACCTTCTATTAACACGTTATAATTTTAGCAATTACAAATCTGCAGCAATGCCACTTCCGATAGGGAGTTTGACAGATTTGGCGCAGGTAAAGTATCCCTGCTACTTGTGCGATTCAACTGAAATTTCATATCTGAATGTTTCTTGTCATATTAAAGACGTACATCAAATTTAATATGTTTACCTTTATTTAAAGTTCTAGTTTACATAGAGAAGATCGAGTATGTTTGTAGGTAAAATACCACTTCCGCTTGACCAATTTTGTCCAAAAGTTGACACGAATATACAACTTTTGCGTAAGGACCACTCACCAAATTTTATTCATCTAGCTTCATCTGTTTTCAAGTAATCGTGTTCACATAGATACTCTTTTTTATTACTCTTTCTATTTCTCTCACATTCTTTCCGCAACATGCAACATCAAATGCATATTTTTTCTCTTCTCATTTACCGCAGTACGTATATGACTGATATCCCTCGGATAGAGCGGAACTACAGTTGGCAACAGCGCTTTCGAAGCAAGCAAGAAAGAAGATTGAGAGACAAAAATATATCATTCCACACTCGTCTGCCTCTTTTTCTCTGTCAGCGAACGAAAGTGCTGCTCTCTACACGCTGTAATCCGAAATAAAGACAAATTGGAACCGCGGCTTCAAAAGGAAAATCTTTCTTTATATTTTAAGTATTCATTGCTAAATCCATTCTTAGTTTGCCTCTTACCGACCATCAATCAGCTTATATACTATATATTTTCAGAATAAATGAGCACCCCAAGTTCGAGATGGTACTTTGTGAGTTTTACATAGAACTTTCGCGGATTCTCCCTTTCTTCAACGTGTCACGAACTTGACCGACGCACTGCTACGTGCAGGTTGTTCGGTATTCTTTCGTACTTACACCACATGGAATATCCACACAAACATTACACTTTGTGTATCTCAACTCAATTATGCAAAAAAAAAAAAAAAAAAGTTTCTTTCTTTTTCAACTAAGCGATTCAATTTATATTGATTCCTTTCTATTCAAAAAGTAAACGTATGTCGTCTCATAAAACACTTCCCTAAGTAGAAATTAACTCTAAAAGGTCACAGATTACATACCGCTGAAGAAATCCAGGATAAATCACTACGAGACCTTCAGACCTTTCCAGAACTGGAAGAACCGCTGTGAGCGGAGTGTATACAGTGGAGAGGAGTACTTTGAAGGAGACAGGTTCAGGAAAGTGGTGAGTACTACCCAGGGCCTAAAATTGAGTGGAGTACTCCACACTTTGTGGAACTGTAGGAAAGGAGTGTGGAACTAGAATTCTTAAAGTGTGGAGTGGTATTAATGTGAGTACCTTACTTTTCTCGGATTATGCATTTAAACGCGTTTAGTGTGTCAAACTAAGTCTTACTGATTCAATACATTCATTATGCAATGGGTTACTCAATTCCATATTACTGCAAGTATATGATATTAAGCCAGAGTTAATACGTATAGGTGTCTCCTAGATGGCAGGGAAAACCATTGCCAATTTTGAGGTGAAGGAACTTTTTAACTATATTTAGTTTTCAAACGTTTTCGGTTGCATTCATATAGTTTTAAAATATGCAACTAACTGCACGTTTATCTGTTGTTTCAATAGGACATTATACTTTTCCGATATAATGAAATGTGTTGTTTCGTAGATAAAAATTACACGATCCTTTGAATCCGTTATAGAAATATGTACTACCAGAGATAACATACATCAATAACCGCCAAAAATTTAGCCGAAGCACCGTAGACTCTCAACAACCAATCATAACCCAGGAAATATTATCCTGGGAAATATATATCAGGAAATATTTTAGCCCAACCCCTGCTGTTATGAAATGGCTGGCCAGAAAGGAAAGGCGTTTTGAAGTTGGTAGGAAGTCAATGGAACAGCCCTGGTATAACGGTGCATTTGCCTCGGCAGAAAACAGACTGAGACAGCGTGATGATCACGGAAAAATGACAGTGAAATTCTTATGTAAGAAAAAGTTACTGTTTCTTCCAGTGTGACTATTTTTCTTACCGGTTTGTTTCCTGTATTTTATGGTTTAATACAGTACAATTAAATATGTATCCTAATGTGCCTTTAATTTTGTTTGCTCTGAATGCCAAAATTTTCATACATAATAATAATAATATTTTTTTGGTCGCAGGTAAACATGATGTACTGGACAGAACACTGATTATATGTCAAAACAAATGCTGACTAAACTAGTTTTTCTATATTATATAAAATTTTTACCAGTGTGGAGCTGTGATTTCGTTGAATTTTAGGCCCTGGTACTACCATAGACCTCTTAATAGATAGACTTAGCACTTCTCCCCATTTCTTGCTGCGCTAACAATAATGGGTTTCTGTTCAGAGCACGTAATTTTGAATTCATCCGCTATGTAGCTCTGACGTAAACCTAATAATAGAATATGATGTATGCCAGAGCAACCTAGCGGATGAATTTAAAATCACGTACTCTGAACAAAAACCTACAAGTTTTAGCGCAAGAAGAAATGGGGAAGCGTGTTAAGTTTATCTATCATGAGGTCTATGTATTACCGTTTTCTAAAACTTCGTTTTCTTTTTGAACAGTCCTCGTATTAATGCTGTGTCTTAGCGTTTATGTTGGTTAATTTGTTATTTTTAAAATTATCAATAAAACTAACCATTTTTTTTTAAAAAAATATTGTCCATTTATAAGATTATGTATCTAGGAAATGTGAGACGACAGATAGAATCTAATTCCTGTTCTGAATGCATCATTTCAAAATTACATAAATTTACCAATTTACAAATCAGGTACTATTTTTTTAGTAGTAAAATTAAAATTAAATAAAACACAATATGCCTATGACAATATAAGAGTAATCATGTATAAACGAAATATTTTTGTTATTCTTCATTGACGTAACATTTTTTTTAACACCAAAGAAGTAACTTTCATTCATGTGTATTGTAGAAAATGTAGAGGGGTGTGTGCAAAGGTAGTTTGAAAGAAATCCTCCAGCTCTGCACTATTTTGCATGACATTACTTCCACTAGCACCCGTTTGAAGTAACTGTGTTCTCGATAGTACTTTTCCCCGACGAAGACAAGGTCAAGTTCGACACACACATATAAATATCTCCATTCTGTTTCAGTCGCGTACGTTTATTCAGCAGGGAGAGAAAAAGTTCGAAAAAGTTAGGGCAAAGTTTGGAAATTTCGTGATACGTTGCGTTTTTTACACCCACAACATTACCACGAATTCTAGAGTCACAGTTATCACGCAAAATGCGGACAATACTTTTAGAGTCACCTGGCAGCGAAAGTTTAAATTCGACAGCTGTTGCTAGTCCCGTAGCATTATAAGTTACATTGTATCACGAAATTAACAAACGTCACGGAACTTTAAATATTGAATTACCCTCGTATAATGTTGTACGTTGATAAAATAATACATTTTTATAACACAGAGTGTGTCAAAACTAGCATTACAAAGAATTTCGGTGTAAATAGACTACTCTAAGCACTTCTGAGTGGCATAAACCGAATTATGAAACGATTCTACAGATGGCACAAGACTAGTGTGTATTTACTCATATTAAATCTCAACAAATGTAATTAATTTTCATGACATTGGTTCTAAAGTTTCTTGTGTCTGTAAATCTTTCTTCTTTTATTTTTATAAATGATCTTACTATTGTTTTATTGAAACTAAAGTAAAAGAATAACTCGAAAACTCTCACTGTAAGTTCAGAGGAAAATTTCCCAGTTGCACAGAGATGGGATAATTATACTAAGAGCTATCAGCATTAAGTTAAAATAAATCAAGTTAAGTACTTCGAAAAACAATTTTCAACTGCAGTACTAAGTTGTTTAGGTTTGTTTCTTTGGGAGGAAAAAAAAAAGACAATTCTCAACGGAAATTCACCTAAACCATAAGTTGAAACTTCTGTACCACTAGAAGTACTGTGTATAACTTGGGGTAACATGTTCCGGTTAATTTGTATTCGTTGTACAACTGGCTATACTGACAGCTAAGTCCATTCGACAACAGTGAGATGCGATCGTATCGGTTAGGCAGAAAGACGATTCCGAAGCTTCGTAGACCACGCCTTTTACCTGTTTTTCTCTTAAGTTTAGACAAAGGACCCCATAGGCCAATTGATGACGTGTGAGATGTGTTTTTTTTTTGTTTAATTCTTTATGGAATTTGTTAGGGAGGTTTCAGTGTTCCCCACCCCACCCCACCTTTCGTTAATCACCACTGAAAAACAAATAGAAATAGACTGAAACAACATTCTTTTGAGATAGAGTCTATCACTTTGAATTATGCAAGGTCATTTTTAGGAAATGTAATCGCTTTTTTAGTGGAATGTCTTTTCATCCAATGAGTGTTGTCTGTTCTGTATGCTTAACAAGCATAGTCTACTAACAATGTGCATGTGAAAGTGTGTGTATGTGTATGTTTTGAGCTATATTGTCGAATAAAAGTTAAATGGGAAATTCTTGATGAAGAGTGCTGACGATAAAATAAGTTTGCCTTTTCATATCACCATGAACAGGTCAGAAAAAAAAACCAGTAAATTTTATTCATAGGGAATTCATATCAACAAAGCTAACGAAAATACAGAAGGCTGTCCCAACATGAATTCCTCAGATAAAAACAAAGAAACAATGTTCCATTGTTTTTGTTTTTTTTAACAAGCACCGAAAAGTGTAGGGCTGAAGACAAATTAATGTCTCCGATTTTATTGTTCATCAACAGATGGCACGACTAACGCCTTACAAATAGAGTATGTGGATAACTTCTTCCTACCGGCTCTACCAGCGACAAAATAATAAGATAGACTCCTATTTATTTCCATTTGCGCCTAGGCGTACGTGATTTTGAACCCTGCCGCTAGGTGACTCTGGCGACTACTTTCAATCACTGGTACTTGACAGTAGCAGCCACCAGAACCACCAAACGCCAGGGCTCAAAATCACGTTCTCTTAAGCAAAAAAAAAAAAAAAAACACAAAAAACATTGATTTTAGCACAGACGAGAATAGGTAGGTTGTATGCCTATACAGTAGTAGTCCGATAGACCGGCATCCAACAGTCCGTAACGCCCGGTTGTCAGGCACCATCCCAGTTTTTTTTTTTTTTTTTTTTTCCTGTAAACGCTTGTGAACGACAGTTGAAAGCGCTTGACGCGGTTCGGAACCACTCGAAAGTGTCCGCTAAGCGTTTGCTACTGTTAGACTCAATCAGCATTGTTCGGAATCAATCGGAAGCGCTCGGATTTTACTCGGCTGTCACCACACACAGGTTCAGTTCATTGTTTTAGCCTATACCAGTAGTAAGAGGTGCCGCCCGATAGTCCGGCATTTTCGGTAATCCGGCACCGGTCCGGTCCCGAACGTGCCGGACTATCGAACTTCTACTGTATTATTATTTAGTCTAAGGCTCTACTTACGAATACTAACTTGTTCTTTTATATCTCCGTTTGCCAGAAACATCACACATTCGAAAAATATAACCGCTCTTTCTGAGCGGAAATTGCTCGAGTTGATCTGCTAGCTACGATTTTCTTGAATTCACTATTTTTTTCTTTCTTTTTTTAGTGTTACGATCAGTGAAATTACATAAGAGTCGTTCGTTTTACTTGTAAAGAATTGACTCACGATCGGGGATAACAGCGGGAAACAACATCAAGACGGAAAAGAAAATAATAGGGATAGTTTTAGAATTGAGGAGTCCAGTACAGGTGACATTGACGTATAGTAAAAGTTCGAGGTACCTTCAAGTATATGTGACATAAAACTGTCATATTTTGTGTAAAGGAACCTTGGATCTTAACGTGTTCATGTACAGAATAAGACAATTTTGGGTGTCAAAAATTTCGAAGAAATCAACACTTTATTTGGTTATTTTAATCCCCTGTCTAATGAAAATAATATATATGTAAAGGCTTAAGCATGTTGTCTTCTGCCGATTTGTGACCATTTCAACCCATTATAAGCTTTCTTTTGCCTAAGCTAATTACTTCGTAAGAAAATCTCTTAAGGTTCACGTTTAATTTGTTCTCATCGATTAGCGATTTGAACCGTTAGTAATTTATCTGTTGCCTGACATCCCTTGAGGACAAATTGAACAATTAGCCAACATTGTCTTCAATGAGATTCTACAGTATATTAACATAATCCTGTCTACTTATAAATTTATATATTTATAAATGTGTTTAATATTTTTGTGTACCCCGTTTCTTGTTAAGTGTATAATTATGAACAGCTGTCCATGCACAATTATATTAATTTCTTCTGACAGAATCGAGTTTTCTTATTTTAAGTTAATAATGTTGTCTATTTGACAATAACACATAATAAAAAATCAAAATATAGTTTATTAAATTAGGATCCGGATACTCATGTGTAGAGCACTTTATTTTTTCTGACTTTCAAATAAAAAGGAATGTGGATTGTCAGTTTTTAAAAAAGTTTATAACGCGAAAAACTTCTTTCTGCATCACACGATGTTATCACCACAAATTTCAGCTTCGATAAACAATTAATTTTAAAAATGCAACGGAGAGGATTTATTTGTGTATATTAAAATTACATAGAAATTTAAAAAAAAATGTATGCTGAAGTTTAAACGTAGAAAATATAACAAATTACGGAAAACATTAAATTCAGTCAGTATTACTTTAAAATTAATAAATTTACTTAAAATCATTATACACGAAATTAATTTGTTAAACAATTGGGAAAATATGTTTGTGGGGAGAAAATGCACTAAAATGTGTATTTAAGTGTAAAATGCGCCAAAATATGTTTTTAAAAAGTGTCGGAATAAACAGCCCAAAACTGATCAGAATCACTCGGTTAGCCCACGTATCAATACATTTCAACAATTAAATAATATGGTGTGGAAGGATACCCTGTTATTTATGCGATCTCACTTTTGAAAACTCCGCTAGAAGATCATATATATTTGACACTGATACAAATATTCAAAGGCTAATCCCCCCCTCCCTTCTGACCGGCAATCGCCCATGATTATATAACGTAGTAGCTCAAAAACACTTTATTCCACATAAAAGACCGGAAAGAGCGCGAATGTCTTTACCTATTTCCCTGTTGAATGCTTACTCACAGCTCTAGGATATGACACTATAAGGGTTGATGCCACATTCGTACTTTCCGGGTAATTTGGTGGGCAGCATTACCCAACTGGGCGCAATCCCCCCACTTTCCTCTTTATATCTAAAAGCAGTGGTTTATATCCATAGGGTCTACAAGTCTTAGTTTTGCTCACTCATTGTTTACAACAACAAGAAAACAAACAAAATCACTATTTCAGATGATGAGCAGTATAGTCTTGGTGCGTTTTGGCGCAAAATCTTGTTTTCGAAAAAAAAAAGGAAGAAGAGATAAGTGGTTTGCAACTTAAGCAACGTTATATGCTATTTTATATATATATATAAAATTTATTTGACAAAATGAAATTTCAAGTGTTAAAATACACAGTAAAATTATATCAGCATCAGCAAAGACGCATGTGTTCGCATGCTAAACTTGGGAGAAAAATAGATTATATGGGCAGAGGGTCAAAAGCGGGAATCCATAAACCATCAGTGAATTGGCCACAAAAGAGTGAGTAAGCACATACTAAATTGGGTGTGCGGACTCTTTGAAATAGAAAAGATCTGATCAAATTTCCAATTTCAATAGTGATACACCAGTAAGTACAAGAAATCAGGAGCTCCAAGCCAGGGACGCATTTGGAGGGCGGGTCCGGAACTAATATACTGCAGAACTAATACAATTTTAGGCGTAATTATACTTATTTAATATACATCGAGACACAACTTGGACCGCCCGTAAGCCCGCGGATTCTTACCAAAACAACTTCACGTTCATCATTGAGAAAAAGACGTATTCCAGAGTAATTTGCGAAGAGACAGGAAACTTAAATTCTTGGTCAAAGATTCCCACTGACTCCACGTACAATTCAATTTGTTGATTAGTCTTATTTAAGTAGAAATAAACAAGAAAAACTGTTAAGGTTCGAATCCCGTTAATTCGCAAAGCAGACAATTCCTGGACAACAGTTCAAGTTTGTCAAACCCTGAACATAACGATAGTTAATTATAGGTAGTGGGATTTCGCTAATGACAGAGAAAATAACCGTTTCTCCCATGGCATACATGTTTCGGCTTGAAACTGAAAAAATATTTTGTTCCAATCTAATTTTTTTCTTGCTTTTTCAGCAACTTCAAGGTTTAGAAACTTTAAAGTACGTAATAAACAATTGTATACAATAAAAAATAATAATAATAATAATAATAATAAGAGGTGTCCTCTAGAAATCACAATAAATATTAACGAAAGACATTTTCTTTTCACCAGTTCAATAATGGTACATAATTTGCATAAGATTTGAAAAATATGTTGTTTAAAAAAAATTTTAGCTTAGAACAATGTTGCCAAAAGGCAATAAATAAATAAATTGAAATACAAGCGAATGTTAGTATTGAAAACTTTGAATAATGAACCTAAAACTAAAGGCAACGACTGCATGACAACTATTTATGGAGGGTCAGACGGCTATATTACATCCAATATGTTGCAGGCTTAGCGTAACGCCTTCTAATAGCCATGCATCTGACTTTCATAACCACGGTTGGCTGCTTCCTCATTCAAGTAGCTCTCCAACTGTCCTCATGCCGCTGGGTCAACACCGAAATTTTGAACCCCTTCCCGTCCATAATCAAAACCCGATACTGCTCTCACTTTTTAGGAAAGCACACTACCGACTTAACCTCGCAGCAGGAGGCTCAAATAATGAACCAGGCAGAAGAAAAAAATACACATTGATATATTAATATGCTGCTTCCTA
>JAGDQP010074788.1:0-10232 GCA_022664845.1 Lepisma saccharinum | reverse complement strand
TAAGTACACACAAAAGATCAAATAATGAACATTTTATGGTCACGAACTTAATTAACACTTCTTCTAGTTACAATAATCACAACTGATAGAATCAAGTGATGGCAATTTTTAATTAGTGTTCACTTACCCAGAGCAGCCTTTTGGAACTTCTTTTTCTCATTCGCTAATTGAGCTTCTGCTTCGTCGAACTTGAAACCCTTTCCACTGAATCCACCACCCGTGTGGACTTTCTTTCCTTCCTAAAATCAACAGGTGCAATAAAACATAAAACAAAGTTAAAAGAAATAACATTTTAAGTTAAATTACTTCACGATATAAAATTCACAATAACGAATATTTTCATATCGAGTTACTTGAGACAAAACCGGATGCAAGTGTTAAAATGGTGTTGTGCCTACCTACATTGTTGTTCGTCAAGGCTTTGTGTCAGTATAGTGTGTTTTTGCCCACGAGAAAAGGAAGTAATTTTCACGCAACTACTACTTTATAGTCAAGGTGAAGCATCCTTCTAAGCCTCTTCTCAGGGATGTTGATTTCTTCTGGGTCCTTGTAGTGAATTTGAGGGATACACCACTTGTAATACACTGTACCGAGAGTAGTGCCCCAAGTTCCACCTAGCGAAAGCGTCGGGCGTGATATAATACTCTTAAAAATAATTATTAATAACTTAAAAGTGAAATAAGAAACTAGGAAGAGATATATTTTCTTTATTAGGTCACATGGAGTATCGGACTCCAGTACTGCTGTAGCAGGACCATGTTATTATATAATATAATTATTTAATTAATGCATTAATTTGATTCCTCTTTGCTAAAACCCAGCACAAGCTTTTACGTTCTTAGGTAATATGAATAGTAGCGACATGCTTTCTAAGAACGTTAATAAAAGGAAAACGAATGATTGAGATTACAAAAGACTTTAGCAATAACAGAATTATAAAACGCGAATCATTATAAAAAAGAAACGAAATGTTTTGCCTGAAAAATAAAGAAGTTCCTCACTTCACACCGTGCCAACTTTTAGTGCTGCCATCTGTTGTTTACATTTTAATCTTTCTCAATTCATATGCTATGCAGCTAATTTTGGCACTAATGACAGATTTTCTAAATCTTTTTTACATGAAAATTATTAAATAAACAATTAAATACCATTTTTAGAAGAGGCTGCCAAAAAGATTGACACGAAAAGAGAAAAAAGGGGTAAAAGTCGAATCGATTTTCATTGGCTGTCTAACTGTTCACGATGTTCGGAAGTCACTTATAAGCCATTGTAATAATGTTGCCCATAGCTTACCCAACTTTATTGGTAACGTAATTAATAATCAGTCTGGCCATATGTTCTGAAAGTGGTGTGATATGAAGTAACTTACGAGGAAAAAAAAAGGTAAGATGAGACATCTAAACATCCTTTCCTTGAAAAGAAACCTAAGATTCAAAAACGTTACGGGTATAAAGTATCACGTTTCTGATGACGATTCAGATCAAGATGCAGATCCCCACTCACTCCACGATTCATTTCTCTCTCCTTAGAAACCAGTGTTGATGATTATAAGCTGGTTTCAGGAATCGCACCCACTTTCTATGGACAAGAAGAAAGACGTTCTCTTATTTTGGACGAACCGATGGAGAACGAACGACTTTGTCGACCTCAAACTTATCTACGACGTTAACACAAAAAAGATAGTACAAAGAATTTTGTAGCCCAAGCAACAGGGAGTAAGGACATCAGAAGAAGGTTGTGGTTAAGTACATACGAAAATCTCTAAACACTGATAATGTTTACGTTTTCCCGGCCATCGACGACGAAACTGAAGTATCTCTGGAGCTGATTGTGGCGAAAAGATCTCACGAGCCTCCTTTCCGATTGTTCTGTAACCTCCTATGTGCACGTTGCAAGGCGTTCTTTTCTTTATTTGTATAATTATTTTCAATAAAAAACTCTTTTATGGTATCTACTGTGTATTAAGTTTCTCATTTTTTACAAAATATCCAGAAGTATCTGAATCGCAATTATATTGAATAATGAAACTACACATGCAGAATGACTAGAGTTCTGCATGTGCTAGTTTCAAAAAATATTAAATAGATTTTTAACTGTCAACCCAGAAGTTGAAATCGTCTCAATTAACCCCCATTTGACGGTTATTAACTTACGTTCTATAAATAAGTAAGAGAACTATATAAGAAAAAACGAAACGCAAGTCATCCTGGACTTCATCCCAATATAACCTTTCCGAAGATTTACACAAGTTACTCTTATTCCAACAGGGGCTCATCAGTCAAGTGGTTAGAGCGTTGAACTCTTGTCCGCGTGGTCCCGGGTTCAATTCCCGGCTGGAGTCCCACTTTTCGGCGTCCACCAAGCGTCGTGAGGCAAATTGGGGAGTCACGTGAATAAAGACGTGACGACCACACTCGGTCTGGTAAGCCCCTGATACGCCTGTTCGTGGTTAGGTACGCGCAGTGCTGACCAAACAGCTGTTACTCAGGTGGACGTAGTTCCACCAAACACGGACAGATGGTGTTGGGGCAGGCTCAGGGCCTATAAGCCTGTTACGCCAATGTTTTTTCTTTCTTTTTTTTTTACTCTTATTCCAACAATGTTGAGTTTCTTCTTCATAACACAGAGACAAAGGAAAGCCGGAAGGTAATTTAAGGTAAGTTAAATACATAAAAAGAAGGGATTTATTTGTTCCTGATGAAAAGACACAAACAGACAGGATAATCACTATATTTCGAATCGTTCGTTATCAAACAAAAAGACGACGACGACGAACAAGTGTACACATACAAAAGACTAGAGAGATAGTGGTGCCACATAGCGGTCGATGCATCCAGTTTGTAACGATTGACGGAAGAAACAAATTGCAGGCATCACTCATGCACGTTGAAGCAATCAGATCACTTGTCGCGAGGATATTTCACAAAAACGTGTCGGGTAAATTGGTTTAAAAAATGGGACTTTTAACGGTAGAAGCAATCAGAAAATCAGGCTTGCAGTACGTTATATGGCACAATTATGTAAACTGATTTATTAAAGCGATGATCTGTTACGCCAGCATAACACAAACAAAATTTTAAAGTAATTAAAATAATCCTAATCTTAGGCACTTATTTATATATTTTTTCTTCTTTTACGTATTTTAATGGTCAAGGTGCTAGCTTTCTCTTCCACTCCGCTCCTACTGAGAATTTCTGTAATTTACATCTATTGGAAACCCATACAATAAAACATATACGCTACTAATAAAAATAGAATAATACCATCTGTTTATCCGTAGGAAGACAAACCTAGTACTGTCTACACACACTTTATGATTAACATATTAACAAAACAATTTCAAGAAAAATTCCATACACATTTAGTTCCAACCAACTTTTGTAAAAGAGTTAAAAGAATATTCTAAAATGCCAGTGACGGTGAAGTCTAAAAACCTTACACAATTCTCACTTTTAAAACATCTGTACAGTTTTTCTAATTTAGTTACGTTTTCAAATACACATATACATACAGAAACACATTTCAATAAATAAATAAAACGCTGTTCGCTAGAAGAAGCCTTCCGGTGAAAGATGGAAAGTACTCAGCGAAGAAAAACTGTTTCGTTGGTAACGACGAGCATAATATTATTTAAACACAGTAGACTGTCGTTTATCCGACATACGATCGCAAAAAAGAAGCATCAATCGGCAACACGAAAGGCAAGTTGGAAACATAGTTTATTTTTTTTTTGCTCCCGACTCCACCGCGTGGCGCGCCCGTCTATACTATGACTCATGTGTCTGTCACTCAGTGCATGAAGGCTGATGGACGATGATGATCAGTATGAAATAACTGTTGAAGAAACTGTTATTTTTTCAGTTAATTTTTCCTGTTTTATTGTAAAACATGGTTATTAGGTTCGTAATGTGTAAAATTATTTCATAGTTTAACGTTTAATAGGCTTTTTCTTAACACCTCCCTATTATCCGACGTTCTGCCAGCCCGTTTATGTCAGATAAGCGAGACTCTGCTGTACGTACGTATTGCTTTTATATGATATTAGGATGTGGAACAATTTGAATCCAGATTTAATATTTTTGTTGGGTGGTATAATAGCATTTTAGGTAATGAAGAATTAAATGCGTCGCACAAGCTCCGATATGAATTCGGTAGCACAGAATGGGAAGAAATGAGGAAAGGCGGCATGAACTGTTGATAACGGAAGTATATCTGACGCAACCCACGAACGATGGTAGGTCATTTACGTAAAGCAATACGGAACACGGAATTAAGAGAGGTACGTATTGAGGACACAAGTACGAAACTATGTCTGAGTTAGTCAGGAGAAAGAAATACAAGAAGTTTCGTTTGAGGAAAGAGTTTAGGAGATCAGTCTAGATGGAACAATTGAACTGGACAGTTGACAGAAGTGGTAGTCACTTATGCTTCAGTTGTTAGCAGCCAAATGTAAGTTTGTGGACTTAACCTTTGAGTCACTAACGGATCCTACTGCTACCAATTCAATGCATCATAAGATCGTAGATAATTTAGTAGTCAGTATGACGATTGTGTCCGAAATAGTATTTGGCATTGAATAAATATTTCATTCGTAGTTAAGTAGCGTCAAAGTTTAGGTGACGCGCTAGTAAAATGACAGCATTGTCTTTAAGTACTTTCTACGAACTAAGAAACCATTCCACTATGTTAAAGAAGACACTTGGCTATACGACCCAAACAGTTAAAGCAGTTACCACTGAACTGGAGACATTCGATCTTCTAATCTGAGTTACGTCACTAAAATTTATAGTTGTGTGAGTTGCAGAACTACAGGAAACACGACTAAATAACAATGTATTCATTTGCTCCGAAAGGGTCCCCTGACTATCCCGAACATCTTGTATATACTCTTAACAAATGAACCTTACATTTGGGTGAATCGAGTTGCTGCCCGTGCACTACGTGTACTCAATATGTCAGGGAAGTTTTAGGTGCAAAGCTCAAAGGGTTTAAGAGATACAGCCACTAGAAAGTCACATGATGTTATAGTCGGAATACATAGTCCAAAACATACGAGAGAAGTCTTATTTCCTCTAAACTAGATTATGCTCGTGTTTCCAACAAATTTAAATGATCAAACACAAGAGAAAGTTGTTTGTTTGCAAAGCCGAAGTGATTTCGGTATTGCATAGAAAAGTTACCAATGACGACAATCAATATGCAGTTCAGGAAAGAGTGCATGCCTCGCACAAATACTCTGCTCACAGTGAGCACACCTGACAAACGCAATCGAGTCGCACTTGAAACATTTGTCGTTCACTATTCCGTCAAAGCAGTAATCGCAAGGAGGGATCCAACTTCCAGGCTCGTCATTCAAGTATCCAGCCTTATGGAAAGCGAATCGAATCATGTTCCGAAAACGAGGAGCAATGAACTGGTAAATTGTGAACGACTGAAGTTGTATGAACCTGTCACGATGCCAAATATTCACGTCACTTCCTGTTATTGCTGTATCAGTGATGAAACGATCAAAGGCTTTGTATGGACGGAAGAAGTGAACATCCAGAGACTGAATCATGCCAGTACATCCACCAGGTATCAGCTGTTTGACCAATTCAAAGCCTTCTGGCACACACTGTGACGAAAGACTGTCGTCTTTGTTAGCAGCCCACGAATCAAGTAACAGGAGGACTTTCTTCCTATCACTTGGAATGCTTTTCCACACGACGGCCGAATAGAAAGTCTTCAGATCCTGCTTGTTCATGTTCGCTGTTTTACCGGCAAATGAGATTATATTAGCCGTAGAGACGTGCATGCAGAGCCGACCTTGGCTGTTTCGGTTCGCTTACGTGCTAGTAACAACATCTTCCCAACAAGGAAACAGAAATATGAACAACATTTGATGTTGCCACACCTTCTAGTGGCTGTATCTCCTAAGCCCTTTGAGCTTTGAACCTAAACCTTCCCTGACATATTGAGTACACTTAGCACTACTCTATCACATGTATCTCGGGCAGCAACTCGATTTACCCAAACGTAAGGTTTACTTGTAAGCACGGTATTAAAATGAAAATACAGTACAACAATTTCACATAAATCCTTAGTGCTATGGCGGTTTCTTTCAAGTCAAAATCTGAAATTAGTAAGAGTCGCTACTTCTTTCAGAGACATCTTATTACAAATGTTCCCAACAAAATTTAAGAAATAAAACCACAAGAGTACAAAACCAACATGCAATATCCCTCATTTATCAAGTTTAATAGGTATTTCTTTAATGAAGTTGCCTGACTTTTCTCAAGAATTTCTAATTGTAAGCTGATTTCCCGATTCTTTTTTTTTTTCGTATCCACGTCACTGGACACCCTGTACGTAATATCTAACCCTGTAACGACGAAAAAAGCATACACAAAAAGGAAATCGGCGTATCTTCAGCACTAGGTTCAATTTCTAATACAGTTCACGACTACAATACATTAACAAAGTTTTCATATCTGTAAAATTATTTATTTATCAACCGAAAAAAAAAAAAAATGCTAAACTCAGTACTAATCAGGCATCTCAGGTTTCTAGCGTGTTCGTTCCAACCCTATGCCATGTGTCACTAAGAAATAATTTTCCGAATGCAACCTATCCGTCTAGACAAAACCTCTCACTTCGCTACACTTCCACGTGCCAAATTTGCATGTTTAACGTGGAAGGGATATATTTCCGTTTTTACCAGAAATCCTTATATTTTGACACTTTCGAAAGCTTTCTTATCATTAAAATAATTATGTACTGAAATGTGTCTGGCCGAGTTCTTATCTAAGTTTTACAAACTGAGAAGTACGAAACGCATACTTACCGCTGCCTGTTTCGCTCTGTACCTATCCCACATAATCCTTAACTGTTCTGGTATAGCCATGCTAGACGATTCCAAGGCTTTTATTATATCTCCTGCACTTTTCTCCTGATCTGGTGTTATAAATGTATACGCAAACCCTTTGTTTCCAGCCCTATTAAAAAAGAACGATAAAAGATGAAATTACGAATCTTCACAACAATGCGTGTAAACAAATTTAAAAATGGAATTTCAAATTACCTCCATTTGAATATTTACTCAATAATTCACTCTGGGATAACATTTACTTCTGAGTTACTTCTCATAGAAAAATATTATTTGCGTTTATCAGGTGAAAAATTACAACTTACATTTTAAGAAGTTACTTGCTTTATTTTATAATTTCGATTACTTTTTAACATATTGTTGCATTCAAGCTATTTCATGTGAAATCACAAAATTTCAGAAGATACAGCTGGACCATTTAATTATTTTAAAAAGATATTCTGACCATCGTTTAATTATTTTTTTTCTTTCCTATTTATGCTCATTTATGCTCTGGATTTGTTTTCACCTGCCAGGGCGATTGCATGTACAAGGATTGACAAAAAAATGCGACCTGAAAAACCGCCGTTCTTAACAATCTTTAACAGAAAATACTGAAAGCAACGAACATGTTTTCTCTGTGAATAACTATGCTCTCGTTATTGTACGTTCAATTATTATTATTTTAATATATATCCTGATGTTACGGACTCCTGGTGAAACCAGTCTCAACACTTTCCTACAACAGCTGAACCAATTCCGTGTTGTCCAGTTCACTTGGTCCATCTCTACCAGAAGAGTCACATTCCTTGACGTGGACATCACTTTAGAAAACAACACCCTCACCACTTCCGTTCACATAAAACCTACCAACCACTATTTACACTACTCAAGTTTCCATCCTCACCACCCCAAGAAAGCGATTCCTTTCCCCTTCCACTCAAAAGACAACGCCTGAATTCCACCACCTCTGCTACTGAAACTTACAACCAACGCCTCCAGGAAGCTCTAGTCAACCGTGGCTGTTCACCTAACATTGTAACCAAACAGATCGGCCGTGCATCCTCACACATTTAATCACCCATTCTACCCTAAACCAACCACGATCAAACAAATTCTACACTCTCATATCTGACCCAGACACAAGATCAGTATTCCCCACCAAACCTAGATCAGTTTTTCAACACCCACCTAATCTTAGAAACATCTTAGTCCGTACAAATCCTTCCTCGCCACTACCCCAAACCGGCGCCCATGCATGCATGAGACCCAGATGTAGGACCTGCTCCATTTTCATAACTTCTCCCACAGTCAGTATCTATACTGCTAATGGCCGGTACACTCTAAATCCCAAGGGTACATGCTACACCTCTAATGTTATATACATCCTACCCTGCAAGTTCTGTGATGCCTTTTATGTGGGGGAAACAGGTTGTGCGTAACTTTCGAATTAACAACCATCGTCACTTTTGCACTATCAACAAATCCCATGCCCCAGTCTCCTTACACACCGAGTCTCACAACACCAATTTTGACCTATCTTTCCTGGTTGCCATAATCCACATTTTATTCCCTACGACCAGCACTTCAACACGCAGTCTGAGGGAGGGCGCCTTTATTCATAGTTTGAGTGTGAAGATAAAACCTGGCCATAACCTTCAATAACTCTAAACCTCCCGTTTCCTCTGCACTTTCAACACATTTCCTTCCACGATCCCACCCTAAACTTACATGCTATTCAGTTTAAACTGTTCCAATCTACGCGATATACAGCAGTCATTTGTTTTCCAAACTTGATGCGTCGTCCGCTACGTGTCGCCACTGTCTCTTCAATCTTGTGCTTATTCAACATGTGTGCGTCGTTTTCTCCTCTACGCACGACTAAGTGCCACTGTAGACACGAAATATTCCATGTTCTCTGTATATATATCTGTTTCAGTGTATGTGTTCGCCAGTAAGCTGTAATAATAAGCTGTAAGTATATCCCTTTCTTCTTATCATAAATTTACCATATTATTATTTTAATTCATACAAGCAAGGAAATTCGTAGGCTATATCTGTATCTGAGAGCCAGAAGTCAAGAATCCTTGTTTTATATATATATACACAGATGCTTATCAGAATAATGGAAACACCTGTAGTTGGCAACACGTCAGATGTATGGGTGGGCAGTGATGTCGTGGCGACCGCAGCGCCGGACTACTGGTGGTGGTGTGTTAGGTCGGTCTCCATACTACGTCAGGCGTCGTGGAACAGGAGTGTGCAGTGGCTGCAGCAGACGGAGGTAGTGTAAAATGGGAGACCTCTCAGAGTTTCAAAGAGGGCAAATTGTTGGTGCGCGGTTATGTGGAGTGAGTGTGACGGCAGTGGCTAGTGTGTTAGGTGTGTCGCCAGGGACAGTGTCGAAGGTGATGACGGCCTACACAACACACGGGAAAACCACATCGGGGAAGCGGAACAGTGGGCGGAAGAAAAGCATCAGTGACAGGGCACGCCGGGTATTAAAGCGCATTGTCACGCGGAACCGTCGTGCCACTGCGGCGCAAGTGACGGAGGAACTCAATCAGCACCTCCCCCAACCTGTTTCGACAATCACAGTCCGCCGCGAATTACATGACATGAACTTACGGGGTCGTGTTGCACGGGCCAAACCTCTCATCAGGGACCAGAACGCTTTAGCACGCCGCAAATGGTGCCGCGACCATGCAACTTGGACCGTTGACGACTGGAAACGTGTGGTATGGTCGGATGAGTCACCATTCACCCTATTCCAAACCACGGGCCGTGTTTATGTGTGGAGAACGCCCAAAGAAGCGTATGATCTGCAGTGTCTCCGCCCAACTGTGAAACATGGCGGCGGCACGGTGATTCTGTGGGCCGCAATATCATGGTTTTCATTGGGTCCTGTGGTCACACTTCGCGGACGCATCACTGCCAACGATTATGTCGCAATTTTAGGAGACCACTTGCATCCTATGGTCCGGATGTTGTTCCCGGACAATGACGCCATATTCCAGGATGATAATGCACCCATTCACACAGCTGGAGTTGTTGCAGCGTGGTTTGAGGAACATCGGGATGAAGTTCAACACCTCCCCTGGCCCGCCCAATCCCCAGATCTCAACATAATTGAACATCTGTGGTCCATCTTGGAAACACGACTCCGGCGACGATTTCTACCTCCATCCTCTCACAGAACTGGCCGATGCCCTGCACGAGGAATGGTGTAATATTCCACTTGCTACCATTCACGACCTCTATGCCTCCATCCCACGTCGCATCAAGGCTGTTCTGAAGGCGAAAGGTGGCCCGACACCATATTAATCTGGTAAGTTGCACTTTCGTTCAGGTGTTTCCATTATTCTGATAAGCATCTGTATATATATAT
>JAGDQP010074787.1:0-10232 GCA_022664845.1 Lepisma saccharinum | reverse complement strand
AGCCAAACGTCACAATCGTTTTCTTGACCGGTTTTGCTGTGTGGGAGGGTGCATTATCGTGAAGCACAATCACCTTATGTTGTCTTTGGTCATATTCTGGTCGTTTTTTACGCAAAGCTTGATGCAAATCGATCATTTGTTGTCGGTAACGTTGGGTATTAACGGTTTCGCCAGGTTTCAGCAGTTCATGATAGATCACTCCCTTCTGATCTCACCAAACACAAAGCATTGTCTTCCGTCCATAGCAATTTGGTCGTGCACTCGATGTCGCCGGTTCTCCTGGAGTTACCCATGATCTTTTACGCTTAGGATTTTCGAAATAGATCCACTTTTCGCCACCAGTCACAATTCGACGGAGAAATTATTTCCTTTAGTACCTGGCGAGCAGAATTTCGCAAGTGGTTTTTCGGTTTTCCTGCTGTCGTTCAGTCAATGCACGTGGAACCCATTTTCACATCTTCTGAATCTTACCCATGGCTTCTAAACGTATGGAAACTGCTTCTCGTGTCACATTTAATTGCTCCGCGAGTTGTTGTCGCGTTTGAGCGTCACCCTTATCCAACAAAGCTTACAATTCGTTGTCTGCAAACTTTTTCGGTGGTCTTCCACGTTCTTCGTTTCTCACGTCAAAATCGCTACTTTTAAATTTTGTAAACCACGCATAGCACTATGACTTACCAAGAGCATGATCACCGTAAGCTTCGACAAACATGCGATGCGGTTCTGCAGCAGTTTTCTTCAAACGGTAACAAAAGATCAATGCTGTCCGCACATCGTAGTTTGTAGGTACACATTGCGCCATGTTCAACGCTATTAAACACTACACTATGACATGAAACTTGTCTGGTTGTGAGTTTCAAATCGTTATCAGCAGTCAAAACAAGCAAGTGGCGCCAAGAACGCAGTTTTACGGCAACTACAGTGAGAGCTAACGCCGTCTATGCACAAATTCCGGTTTCATATTTACACACCTGGAAACGTTTGTGTCGCTGTTTTCTTTAATAGGAAACAGTATTTTATGTTGCTCGTTAAAGTTTACCATCGCAAATTCGCCGAGAGGGTTGGGAGAGCTCAAGAAAACAATTACTTTGTCCGCTGCGATGGTTTCTCATGAACGCTACTTGGGCAACTAAGCAGAGAGTGTGTGTAGTGAACATATCTAGCGGGAGAGGGTATCACTGCCACTTGCCTACAGAAATTAATTGTCCATTTTATAGGTACCCCGTCGCATGATAGTGTTTTCCCTGTGGAGACACTCGAATTAACGCTATACTACCGTAAGTGTTCACTCAATGAGCAAGCAAGCAAGTTCGCTAATAACAAAACGTGGTTAAGCCTTTCTGCAAAATTGATCTTTATTATGAACAAAATAATCTTTCTCCCTACATATTTTTTTTTCGCGAATTGCTAGTCATCTGAGGGGTGGCTAGCGCCCTTTAAAGGGTTTCACCCTCTCTTAGGGAAGGGATTGATTGTTACTGTGGAAATTAAAGGATGAGGTTAGGAGATCTGTGGGATGCACAACTATTTTTTAATCCTTTATCTGCTTATTCATCAATAAATCATGGATAGTATTATACCCATCTTTGAGGTATAAAGGATTCGATGATGATGAAATGGAAAATGGGAGTGAGGTGTAGTAAAAGTCACAATATTGGAAACAGTGAAAACAGATGATTCATTATCTTCTTAAATAGGGATGTTTTTAGGTATGATGGATATACAAATGAGGCCACTGGAACAACGTTGATGGGTACAATGCTAAGGATGTCCGTGAAAGTTGAGGGATAATTATGAATGATCACTTAAGAAATTTAAGAGCGCTATTGTATTAAGGTGAATCCAATGAAGGCGTAACCGAGAAGAAGACATATGGACCGGCGTATGTTGCCTGCAGTTTGACCTTAAAGACGTTTTGTGCGACTTCTTGAATGTAGTATATGACTGTGTCACGAGCAAATGAATAAATGAATGTATGTTTTGGAATAAGATGGTGAGAAATGCTAGAGACTGATCTAATATGGGAGGTGGAAGGTTCGTGTTGGATTGTGATTGAGAGGGGAGACACAGTGGACCAATAAGGTGAGGTTGGGTTCAGGACGGTTTTTACATTTATAGGAAAAAGTGGGTTAAGCTTCGCCGCACTGACTGCATTCAGGAGGCTCTTGAAGATTAGAATATTGTTTGGTTTGATGAGATCCTGAGTAGTGAACGCATTTTGGAATGTTAGGGCAAACTTTGGTGTCAATTGCATTATAAGTCTGGCAGTATTTCACATCGGATCTACATAAAACCCAACATATAGTATGCAAGTAGCTCTAACAAAGACTCAACTGCAACATGTAATAAATAATATACAATATAACACTTCATAACGCTAACTCTTTCCAAATAAAATTTGTAATTTTCTATAATTGAATTATTATTTCTCTCTTTCTACATTAATGACAATTCATTAAACTTTTACATCCATTAGCAGCGCTTAGACGTTTCAACAATTCCGCAAAATCAGGCAGGTGTTACCAAAACACAAACACACAGGTTTGTCCATACGGAAAGTCTAACAAAAGTGTGTCTAATAACAGATGCTAATAAAATATTACGTTTTGATCTCCAAATATGTTAACATGATTTAGCCTTATTTAATTTCGTGTTTAACAACAATCTCTTTACTATTTTAAAATTAAAAATTTCATAATACACTAGGAATTAAAATCAACAATGTTAATAACCTATAACTGCTTAAAACATAAAAATAAAATAAAATGTTCAGATAACGATTCGTGAATTCCACCGCATTGCACTATGCATATAATATGCCCTGAAATTTGGCAAACATTCCTTCATGAAACCTTTTTTTCAATTTTTTGTACTTTCTTTTATGTTTTACATTTTTTACTTTTCAAAAAATCATGTACCGAATAATACTATTGAAAATATCAAGCAAGTTTCATATAAACATTCTCAATTTACACTAATGCATGTACGTAATTCATAATTATCTATATATTTCATTTTGAATACTACCCGTCTTCATCTTATATTATGGTATGGTACATTATACCATATATCCATAAAAAACCATTTAGAATTTCTTGCGATGTTTCTTAGTCTATATCTCTGTACAATTCCCTCAATAACTGTTTTCCTCCCACTCGAATCATCTGTCATTCCTCAGTTTTCCACAAAATTCTACTATCCCACAGTTTACAGGATTTTATTTTCTCCATTACCTTTGTTTCCACATCTCCAAGTACATTAACTTTACTTTTCTGTTATCTTTAACAGATACATTTTTGGTACCATATTTGATGAAAATTGATTCATGTGTTCTGACTTCTTGGCTACAAAGATCGTAATACTGTTGACCCATTCTAAAATTCACTTGTAAATACGCTGGGACTAAATCCAAATATGGAGTTTCTATTGCTCTGATTTCAGACACACATAATCACTATTATTTTTACTAATATCCCTAGCTATCGATAAACGCAGGTTCAAAACATTAGCCGCTCTTGGATTTGCTATTTTCCCTTTTATTAACTTTCTGCTTTTGTGATATTGGCGTCTTTTCTTTTGACTCCCTCTTCCACATATTCTTGATTATGTTTGCTTATCGTTGACTTTGTGTTTATCCCCCTTTTCATTGTCTACAGTAATTTTGTATTTCTCCTTTTCATTCCAGTTCTTCCTTGCCTTCTTTCCTCTACCACTCTTCTAACTCTAATTATTATTTTTCTCTACACTTTCATTAGGACGCTTCTTGACACCATACATATCTATTACCCTACTTACTGTAATGGTTTGCTTTTGACACGATCACTGCTTCTTATCAAGAAACCCAGATATGCATTGTTGTTGTTCTACATCCTCCTTAATTTTAATCGTACTCGAGTTTACCTGTTCAGGCTCCGCTAGCCTCTTATTCTTGCATAACTTCTGACGAAAAAATTGATCTTCAAACTTTTGTTGCCTTTCTTGGTGTCTCTTTCTCCTTGCTTCCTTACTCTCAACACTACAGGACATCTTATCTACTACTGAAGACACATCCTGATTTTCTTTGGTACTTGTAACACTCATGGTCTGTGTTTCCTGATCTATCTCCACTTTCATTTCTGGTAGCTCAGCAATTATCATCACATTTTCTTCCTGTACTAATTCCTCGTCAACTGTATGTATAGCTGGTGCAAGATATTGCAATTATTCTAACAACATTGCCTTTGGATTGCGAATATCTGTATTTTCGAATTCCTTTCATAATACATTGGTATTTGTATTTGTTTAATCCTCTTCCATACAACCATGTTTCCTTATTTTAATACTGTCAACTCCTACAGTCTCAACATTAACATCATCTCCCTTTTTTTTCGCTTCCTGGGACCTATTTGCACCTTTCACATAATATTTCCATACTTCATCCTTACATTATGGTATTTCATCGGCCATCTCTTGAAATCTACTATCTAACCACTCTTGTTGCTTCTGCATCTGCTATTTCCTTGTTTCATTAAATTTCATTCTTTCTTCTTGTCGTTCCAATCTCCTTGTTTCACATTTTTCTACTTTCTTCTTGCCATTTCCGCTCCTGGGTTTCAAGAAGTTTCATCATAAATAATTCCATCCTTTGCTTGAAAGTCATAGTACATGCATCACCATCTTTGGTTTCATTCTGCATACGCATACCATCATCCTTTTCATAGCTATCTCTACTCCTTTCGGTTACATAACGTATATTAACTTGTTTAGTCTTCCTCCGGGTACTCAATAATCCTCTGTCTGTAGAAAGTTCCTTCCCTTCAGGATTCATAATGGCGTTCGTGCCCATGTTTTGCGACAAAAAATGTAAGGGTTCCCCGTACGTATACATAGTACCTCTACAAGTGGTCATGTCATCTGTAATACATAACTCTGTATTAGATTCTCCTACTGAATTATACCATGCTGTTTTAACTACCTATTAAGGTTGTTCTATACTCGCGGTCACAATTTTGTTCAATAGGAATCAGATTTGTTTTCCCATTCACCTACGACGCTCTCCGTATGGGACTACTAATGACCTCTGTTGTCCAGATGCCATACTTTGAAAGTATCCCAGGATTATGCATATGGGTCGAGCGGCACTCGACTTAGCGCTATACTACCCTGAGTGTTCACTCAAAGAGCAAGCGAGCTGATAACAAAATTGTGGTTAACCCTTTTGGCAAAAGTGATCTTTCTTATGAATAAAAGAATATTTCTCCCTACATAAAACTGAACATACAGTATATAAGTAGCTGCAACGAAGTCTCAATTGCAACACGTAATAAACAACATACAATACAATTTTCCATAGCACTAAATCCTTTAAAAACTCATTTCAATCGGTAACAAATTATGTCGCAATTTTCTATAATTGAATTATTCTTTCTCCCTTTCTACATTAATGACAATACACACAGTTTCTACATTAGCAGAGCTTAGAATTTTCAACAATTCTGCAAATTAAGGTAGCTGTTACCAAAACACAAACACACAGGTTTGTCCATACGGAAATTCTAACAAAAGTGTGACGACATACCTAATTACAGATGCTTATAAAATATCACAATTTTATCTCCAAATATGTTAACATGATTTAGCCTTATTTAATTTCGTGTTTTAATATCAATATGCTTTACTATTTTAAAATTCAATATTTCATAATAAATTAGGAATTAAAATCAACAATGTCAATAATCTATAACTTCTTAAAACATAAACTTAAATTAAATGTCCAAATAATAAATCGTGAATTGAACCACATTTCACTGTACATATTAGGTTTTAAGAAACCAAAAAAGTGGCTGGATGTCCCTGCTGAAATTCCTACAGCATGACATACAGTATGTGGTCCTCCGACACTGCCAAGATCAAACAAATGCCACAATTCCAAAACGTAGAGTATACCGTTCTTATTCTACACACTGCTACACAATTAATATGACTCATCTATGACACTTGCCGTCTACATCTCTATTCGCTCGTGAGATGACACCATTGAAGCGGTCATTGCACATTCGACATTACTTATAGGATAATCCGGTACTTATAAAGTCTTATAGTTATTATACTGAACCAACACTTCCTGGCTACGTCTTATTTTCTGGAAGTCAGATAATCTGATAAATCAACTCAGATTATCCCCTAATTCTTAATGATTCTGATTCGATGCGTTACACAACTTCAGAAAATTGTTGTATAGGGATTTCTGACTGATAGAGTTAAGTCATAGTTTGTGCTGGTATGTAAATTGTACCACTTATGTATTTAGGAAACCGTTTGAAGAGTGGTGTTTCCAACAGGAGGGAGTATGTATTAGTATGTGTTATGTACCTACACGGAACACGCTCATTGTAAAGGCAAAAACTCGAGAAGAGTGTTTTTGTTAAATTTCCTATCGTTAGATGTAGTAATTTGAATGAACAACTAATCATCCATAAACTCACAGATATATATGTATTTTGTTGCACTTAAAACACATTCATTCTCTGATATGTTAGTAGTAAAACAGTAATCAATTAATTATTTCTTATCTTTAATGCACAAAGCAGGCTTAATATCAAAATGTCCATGTCTTCTAGAATGTACCACCAGGTTTTTCTAAAATAAACCACCTAAAAAGGCTTTCAGTTAAACAACAAGAAACCCGTAGAAAATAGTGGCAATAAATCTGCAACAGTTGCCAGCGATAACTAAACTGGATGGTACCACGGTGGATCATGATAGAGCTCTCACCTCTGGTGCGTGGAATCTCTGTTTGGAAACCGGCTCGTTCGTTCCATATGGGCTTTGTTGTGGACAATCACCAAGTGCGTGGGTTTTCTTGGGGTTGTCCTGTTTCTTCCCATTTCCTTCATTTCACCAATTCTTTCATCGTCAGCCATTTCGCCTAAGGCAATCTTGCCTAAAGGTCTTAAATAAAAATCAATTGAACCAGCTGGTATTTCATTATATGTGAAGTAATGAAGATTCAAGATATGATCCAATGTTTGAAGCGTTGCATTTGGTTTCATACCAAATGCGTGAACGTAAGTACAAAGAAGAAAATATATTATTGTGGGATGCTTCAAACAATATATTGTGTAAAACAAAGTCTAGATTAGTTGCCGAATGCAAGGCTAAAGTTACCCAAACTCCTTCCTATATGTATTACAAGCTATGGCATAAATACATATACATTATCGTCTAATCATCTTCATATTAACTTTCTTCTTCTCCTTCCAGACTTGCATTTTACTGTCGATCCATTTATAATACTAGTGGTACAATTTAGTCCTCTTCTAAATTGTATAACTTTGTATCTTCGTACTTTTTATATCACAGCTTGAAAACCATAACAAATGGAGTTTTTAAAACGGGTACGTATATGCGCCAAGCACCAAGCTATAATATACATTTCTTACATTTCACTCATCTGTTATAAATCGAAGTAATTCTGAAAGTGAAAGAATTTATGAGATTTTTCCTGACATCGCGGCACTGTTGTGTACGGTCATATTGATCATGCATACCGGGGGATTTTTGTGGGGATGATTGAAACGCTAATAGCATAATAATATTAGTACTAGACAGTAAATATTTGGTTGAATGAGAATATTTGAATAACTGCGATGCCGTCCGATACAAGTGCATACGCCATATAGAAATCCAAATCTAATCCAATATTTGCTTTACAAGAAGAAAATTGTACTGATATTAGCGATATATGTCAACGGCTTTGATTTAACAAATTTATTGATGAGAAAAATGTGATTGTGCAGTTTTTGTTTTGTAGAAATTTAAAGACTAAAAAACAGATTTTGGGTACCAATCTCGACTGGAGTTTTAGAATCTAACTTTTCTAATGTTATAGAATCGGGACGGACATTAGTCATTAGTTCCAAAAATGTACCAAACAGTATTATATATCAAAGATTTTATCCTGCTCTGGTATTTTCACTGACTATTCACCATCAATGTGAGGGAAGTTTCGATAGATCGTTTTTGATCTTTAGGGTTAGAGAAGGTTTTCGTACTAGGTCATTGAACGAAAATGCATCGATCATGATAACTAATCGTTTTTCTGTACAAAAAAGTATTAGTGCGAAAACTTATATAGTGACAAATTGACTAAAGCTTTCATAGCTAGATTGCCAACATTTTATGAGCCAGTGAAGGGAACAGTGGTACAAGTCAGTTTTTTTTAAATATTGAGTTAAGGTCGCATCTGTAGTCTCCATATTAAAATCTATTTGATGAAGAAATGTTGCAAGTCGTAACTCTCTTGTTAAACGCATAAATCGCAGCACTTACTTGCATTTCATTGTGGATTTCATAGCGTTTCTACTACAACCTTTTGTTTCTCAAATTAACTTGAAGTTGAAATACACAACTTTTCTCTTCACCGACTCATATATTTAATAAAGTCACATTTGAAGTGCAATTATGTTCAAAACTTATGTCCGCAAATGGGTGCAACTTTCGTCTCATTAATATATGAAGCACTATGGTGAACGGAATATTAGAACTCAAAAAAACTGAAAGTCTAATTTAAGCAGAGTTAAGAGAAATTATTCTTGGTGTTTGGGAAATTCTTACCTCGTAGATACTTTCAAGATACTAAATGAATTGAACAATAATTTCTAAAACAACAGAATGAATTGTTTTCAGACAAAATTGGGTTCTTGGATATTTGCAGTTCAAAAAGGGGATTTTCTAATATTCTATCTCTTCATCATCTGCCAGGAGATTCAACATATGAGATTGTTTTATACAGGGGTTGGACAAAAAATCTAAAAACACGTCATACAGGACACGTAAGTGTGGCCCGCCACTGTACACCACGTGTTGCGGTTACCGATCGTGTTTTGTTTTCAATGTGTCATGTGGACCTTCCTCTTCCGTCAGCAGTACCCAGTTCACCTGTGAGTGTCGTGGTGTGCAAGTGGTGCGGTAAAATGGGCGACCTGACAGACTTCCAAAGAGGCATGATGGTTGGTGCCCGTCTGGTTGGAGCTTCAGTGACAACAGTGGCGACCATTGTGGGGGTATCGACAGACACTGTGTCCAATGTCACAAGGGCATACACAATGCATGGGCAAACAACGTCTGCAAAGCACAACAGTGGTCGAAAGACAATCCTGTTCTATAGGGACAGGAGAGCATTAAAACGGATTGTAGCAGCTAAAAAGCAGACCACTGCAATAAAAATTACGTCTGAACTCAATTCCGGCTTACAGAATCCGGTTTCATCAAAAACAGTGCGACGGGAACTTCATAAAATGAAAATTCATGGCTGGGCCGCGATCGCCAAACCTTTGGTCATAGCAGTAAATGCGAAGCGGCGTATCCAGTGGTGCAAGGACCACAAGGAGTGGACGCATGATCAGTGGAAACACGTAATGTATTCCGATGAATCGACCTACAACCTTGTTTCCAACAACCGGTCGTGTTTACGTATGGAGAACACCGTCGCAGGCCTATGATCCAGACTGTCTGCGCTCAAGCATGGGGGTGGTTCTGTTACAGTATGGGCAGTGATATCGTGGTTTTCTGCAGGTCCCATCATAGCCCTGCATGGAATGATCAATGCTAAGGCGTATGAGGCCATTTTGGGGGACCAGGTTCTACCCATGGCCCACACATTGTTCCTGGATGGTGATGGCATCTACAAAGATGATTTGGCACCCTGTCACGCTGCATAAACGGTGCAATCATGGTTTGAGGAGCATGACCAGGAGGTATCACACCTCCCCTGGGTCCCACAATCACCAGATCTGAACATCATTGAGCCATTGTGGTCTGTGTTAGAAAGGCGTGTTCGGTCTCATTACCCTCCACCATCATCCCTTAAGGAATTGGAGTATGTTTTGGAGGAAGAATGGTACAACATTCCACACACCACGATTTAGGAGCTGTATACGTCCATTCCACGTCGGATCCAAGCTGTTTTGGACGCAAAAGGAGGCCCCACACGATACTAGGTATGATTTTTACACTTTTTCAAACGTTTTAGATTTTTTTGTCCAACCCCTGTAGAATTCTTGACCACTAACCAATTCTCTCCATTTGCTTTACACCGAGAATCTTCATTTTATTTAGCATTTGGTTTGATAGAGCAGAGTATTTCATTGCTACGTGAAGGAGATCAATTCATTGAATTCTGCGCTGATCACTCTCAACAAAATATTTGCCAAGGGTAGTAAGAATTACCTATAAAATAAAGTAACAGATCT
>JAGDQP010074785.1:0-10232 GCA_022664845.1 Lepisma saccharinum | reverse complement strand
TAAAAAAAAGTTTTGCATAATGATTTGATGTCCAAAATGTCAATGGTTTCAACTTCTTTCACAGTAAATTCTATCAAACTTAGTCATTTTCATTTTCTGTTTGACTAACCATTATGGCTGTATTGAACCACTTTATTTTTCGATACTAAGATTATAGGAACAGCGGTTATAATATCAACCAAACAGCGCATACAAAACCTCAAATCAGAAAGAGAACACAACAAACAAATGAAGGTTGCAGGTCGGCCAACCGAAAGGGACGAAATCAATAGCTATTGCCACTAATATATGAACCAAATATAATTAATTCTCCATGCAGAAAGGGCTTCAGTCACTGACTCAAGCCCATTCTGCGTAGAATAATAAAAGTTGACATCTGTTTATAAAATGTTAGACCAATGAAACTGAAGAAGCCCTTAAGCATAGAAACAGGTGTACCCTATAGGAACTAAAATCCGTTGTTAACTCAATTTCGCCATTTTGGTGACTGAAGCTCTTTTTGCAAGAAACTAATTCATTTGGCATACCTCTTTTTTTATTCAACAACCTTAAAAAGTCCCTGAGGAGTGAACAATCTTGATAGGAGCCAGCGGCGTATTCTCCATGAATGCAAGGCATGCATTGCATGCCTTCGAATTCCAGTTTATTTATTTTATTATTTTCCAAGGAGAAAACAGAAAAGATTCTGAGAAATTACGAAACTTCACCTGATATCCTAGACCAGAACAAGTAATAGGAAAGCTGGCAGTAAGTAGTTGAGTAAACTGTACACGTGTGGCGCTGCAGTATTCTCGTCTATGTATATGGGTGTCTACTCAAAATCTTTGTCGTCCGCTTGCCTGTAAACGTGTGTTTTATTGGGTGAAAGACGCGGAAGAAGTCCAAAATGCATGCAACGCTACAAGTTGCATTCAGCATAGTTGCCGTCTAGATGAGAGAATGTGTCTTGCAGCGCTGCCAATGTATGTGGAATTCCACAAAATGTTTGTAATTTTGGCAGTTGTGTGTAATTTGCGTGGAGTGGAATGCTGTGTGGATTTTTGTATTTCCACAAAAGGATAAAAGTTATGAAGTAACCTAATTACTTCCTCCTTATTGGCAGCTGTAATTTCCGTGAGCGGCAACAGATGATCATTTTTGTTTTTCGAATTCTTTCTCGCTCTCTATGTCTTGTGTATACCTGCCGCCCCATTCTTTTTTTTTTCTGTAGGAAAATATAATTTACCACCAAAACGAGAAGAAATTATCTTTTCGATCCCCTTATTCATGAGCTCATTGTTTAAAACGGGCATGCGATTGAAATCGCCTGTGAAACTACCATGTGTCGAACTTCGTTACTCGAGGTCTATGACAGTAAGAAAGAGGGAATTGCAAGTTTTGTAAAGAGCAATTAGATGGAAGTCATCTCCAATTCCCATACATAATTCTTTATAATAGTAATAATATTGCATGCCCAACCTCAAAAGTTAGCATACGCCACTGATAGGAGCTTATAAATGCCAAGGGTCGTCCCGTCTTTGGCAGTTCATAAGACCAGAGATTATCATCGGGCATCTTGGTAAACGGTTTTGTTTGCTACATGTGCAAAGAAAATTATACACGACATTCGAGTACCTTTTTAAACTGAAGTTGTCCAATTGATAATAGTCCAAAGAAGTCATATGTCACCTCAATTGGGGGCTTTTATTGAAAAAGGAAACTACAAGTCTTCGTACATATGGCTCTCGAATGTGAGGTAGCATCCTTTAAACTACTAAAGAAGTTTTACTCTGAGATTATAAGAGGTCTCTAGCAATTGAAGTGAGTCCCTCAAAGTCAGGTTATTCAAAAAACTGAGATAGTGCAGAAAGTGCCTTCCGGGACTTAATTGTTCCATGAGAGCGCCGCAAACCCCATTTTATCGAACAGCCTGTAGTTTCACTAACATAGAAATAAGTCATTTTTCCTCAATCAGACCAGACAAATGCCGAGATGGTATCTACTAAATAGGCTTTGGCCGACTACCTCCAACATCCTCTCCTTCAGACTGTCCTGGCCCGAGCCTGAGATGCCTAAAGGCCATAAAATACGTTCAATTGAATGAAAATCAATTTGAAATCATAACGACATCTGAAAATCAAGATTTTTAGATACTAAATGGTCCTTTTTGCATCCCACAACCAATAGAAATGCAGGACCAATGAGCTTATTGGAAAAGTGTGTTGATCATAAGAAGTAATGTATAGCAACGTTCTAAACTGGTAACACATGTAAATAAGTGTACAGTTTACTAAAATTATTAGTATTAAGTTTTATCTACTGTAATATGTTCGATACTAATAAATTGTATTTAACATACTTCACTTGTCCAAGTGGCAGTGTTGCCAGATAGGAAACGGGATTTTTTTTATTATTATTATTAGAAAGCAAAATTTTTTCAACCATTCAAAATTCTTATCTTATCTAAATATAGTTGTGGGAGGCAACCTGGGTACCCTAAAGTTGTCCCTGTACTGAAAAAGAAAAACTAGATGTGTGTCCGTCAGTTTACTAGTGAAAATGTTCGTTCAACTCAACATTCGAATGCAGACGTCACAAAATGAACTCAGATATCACATCATGTAACATCTAAATATTGATAACTTTCAACATGTCATCAGAAAAAGGTGGTTTTAACCAGGAGTACGGTGGTAAAATTTATCTTACCTGTAAGGGCCAATGTTCTTTCTGGCAACACACTGCATTGTATGTATACACGCTGAGGTTGGTATTCGCTGTTGTTTGTTTGGGAGGATACACGCCATCTACCCGCACATACTCTTCATTATAGCCAGTTATGACTTGCTTCAATTACGTTGATGTGCCCCCTTTTTTTGTAAATTTTAAAATTCCCTTTTTACCCCCCCCCCCCCTTCCCTTCCACGGTGTTTATTAAATTAACCGTCGTAGCCAAAACAATAAGAACGAAGTTCTGTACTGCAATCTGTCACGTTTAGGCAAATTTAATTCTTGAAATGCAGTTGAGACAGATAGACGAAGGCAGTAAATTTGCCTTTCACACTGTTACGTTTATAAAATAATCTACGCGTAGGGAGAAATTCGTACAACTGGTAACACTAATACCTACCAACTTCACTTTTTATCAGGTTTTTCTCGAAGCAACTTGGACAAAAAATGTTAATTGTAGATATAAAGTTTGAACCTTCAAAGTGCTTAATTATTACAATTTATTTTTGAATGTCTTTTTGTAAATTGTTCATAATATTTCAGCCTTCACCACAGTCACAAACCCACATGCGGTTTTCATTGGGAGACGACGTACGACTTCTGCTTCAACGGGAAGCTCAAATTGCAGCTGGGAGTAATCTCATCTCATTAGCTACCCAGGTAAGGATACGATTTTATTATTATTATTATTTTTTTTTTTTTCAGAAATGAATTTACCTATGCTCCGTAGTCAAATGACGAAGTGGCGCCAAGCTGTTGTAATCACGCGACCTGGGTGATTTATCTGTCGCACTAGGCGAATAACGGGAAAGTACTGAGAATAGTGACCCTTGTCGGTATCTTTTTACCACTCTGGATGAGTGGTCGGCGAGAAACATTAATCTCAGAATTGAGACAGCTTAAGCTGCAGATGCCTGTCCATTTCATAAAAATGTGTGTTAAATCGACCTCTAGTTATTCAAAAGAATCCCAGGTTTCATGCTGTAAGTTTTTTTTGGAAATGGGGAACTAAGCGTCATTACAGTTGTGTTTCTTAAGTTTCTAAGTCTGTTATGGTGACAATGGTGGACGAAATATATAAAGAAAAAGAGCCATCCACAGAGAAAACCATTCATAAGTGGTAATAGACAATTCGTGGCTGCAGGTTGTCTCTGCAGAGGGCCAGAAGAAGCTGTGGATAAAGTCCGCGAGGGGAGATGTACGGCTTTTGATAATGGTGGACATTAATCGTCATAGGATCTTTTATGTCCACAGTATTTACCTAATATTTTGCAAATGTCTTTGTAGTGAACTAAGGTACATTTATACAAATTTTCAGGTTTTCGGCTTCTACAGGCATTGTACTGTATGTTAATTTAATTATGAACACAGAAAAAAAATGTTTGTACCTTTTCCTTGAAAACTATGAATTGCATTTTCTTTATATTTTCTTGCATTTATTGTAGTCCATAACATGATTTCTGTGAACCACGGGTTTTAGCCTGCGTTAAGAGGGCTCCAAACCCCCCCATTTTTAACATTTTTCAAAATATTAAAAAAAAAGTAAGACTACTATCATTTTGTAAGTTCATAACGCACTAGAACTTACAAATTACTATGAAATAGAATGGACAGCGATCTCGAAATCTTGTCGATTAATGAGTACTGAGACTTCAATTTATTAAATAATGACGTCATCATCTTTGAAAACGTATCACTCATCAATGGACAAGATCTCGAGATCGCTCTCCATTATATTTCGTAGTAATTTGTAAGTTCTATTGCGGTGTGAATTTACATTTTTGATAGTACTCTTAGTTTTTGAAATATTTTGAAAAATGTTTTTAAAAAATGGGGGGTTGGAGCGAGGAGCCCTCTTAAATATATATCGTGTTATTAAGGCACTTTTTATTATTATTATTATTATTATTATTTTTTTTTGCAAAATTTTATTGTGTTTGTTAGTATGAGTATTCATTACTTGTGTAAAGTTTCCTTCCAGTAGATATAGTAGTCTTGAATAAAATGGTACGTGTGTATTTAGAAGTGTCATTTTGAGAAATTAATGTTCAAATATTAATAAAACAGTCTGTGTTCACAAACTTCGCCGTGTCTTTAAAGCGCACCATATCCGTCTTCTTCTTCTTCTGCATCCTCTGCTAATTTTTTGAGCTTCCTTTTCCTGATTCTCTATTCCTTTACCAAATGATCGATGGACACCTCGTCTGATCAGTTTTCCTTTAAAATTTGTAATGTAAGTTTTCCCGGCGTTATCAGAACTTGAATGCGCAAAGCACAATCACTGTTAAAACACAAGAAAAGATCATACACTGTTGATCTGTAGAAGGGCAGCGTTGCCAGATCATGGAATTACAGCTCTCATTTGGATTTTGTGTTTTACCGTGTAGGCATTTTTTCAAACGTGTCGTATCTGCGATTGCTCTAAATGTAGGCTTTATTACATTCAAAACTGCAGCTGCCAGGGAATGGTCATGGTTATACGTTTCTCCAGTTTCTTGTGCTCCGTTAAATCTACAACACGATTCGTTGACATGTGGACACAACATGTGCATAGCATTTTCATCAGTGGAATTATGAAAAAATAAAGCCCACACTGCTCGCTTCATGTTCTGCAAGTCATCTGCATTTTCTCGTATCGCCTTACCATGATATACTTGTAAGGAATTGCTCTCTTTACCACCTAATGACTTGCTATCTTCCAAAGTTTCGCCTTTCTTATCTTTCAAGAGACGCCGTAATCGCCCACCTATTCTTTTTTGCACGTGCCCCACATATGCAAGTCTCCATACGGTTTATTTTCTATCTGAGATTTGAAAGCGCGTGAAGCACCATCACCAAGATATTTGGTATAACGTCCATTATGCTTTTGCTCTGAACGACCGAAAACCATTCGCACACCTTGTGCTTCCATACCACCACTTGAACCTTTGTAGTTTTCGTAGAGCGCGATAAAGTGTGTTCCTCCTGCCATTTTTTCTCCTCACTGTCCGATAATTTTGGTCTTGTGGCACAGATATGGCAGTATTTTGGATAAACATTGAATATCGAGCACTTATCCTGTATCGGCACTGAAAGCTACTACCACACCAAACAAAGAAGTGTGTTCCCTCTTCATCCAAGTGCCATCGACACTTATACTAAGATCAGATACTTGGTTGTTCTCTTCGTCTGTAGTGTTCCCTCGTACAGCTGTTGCTTTCTTTAACATCTTGAACTGACGACAGAATAAGTTTGTTGATTCTATCAAATCGCTTCGGAGGAGGAGGCTTATTCATTAGTGCAAATAAAGTTTGACCAGCTTCTCTGTCCCAACCAATACAGCGCATCCCATACACAAATCGCACATTGGATTCAAACATCTACCTTTTTTTTTATGTCTAAAACGAGTGACAAGCAGTGCAGTGTATAGTAAGAGAACATACAATTCCAGCCTGTTTATCTGTATTATTAATTATTTCCACACATCCACTTGAACCACAACATGAAGAAGGACACGCTGCGCATAATGCGTCTGATATTAGCTTCAGGTCAGTTACGCGGACACCACAATCTGAATCGGACACTTTACAACTGCTAGAGGTTGTACAGACTTCTGGTTCAGACGAATTGCTAGTTTGTGTAGACAGTTTTGCTTTAGAAGATGACATATTTCACTCTTAACTTGTTTATTTTTGGATCTTTCCCTGTCGCTAAACTTGATGTGTGTTGGTTTTCATGAAACTTTCTCTTTTTATAAGCATGTTGTATTCAACTGCAAAAACTCATAAGATAATAGCACACTGCTACGCATTCTGGACAATTATACCAAAGCGACTACCCTCCCGTACGATCATGCGTGAGCCCTGAGGAACCTTTCCACGGAGGTGGATTGGGCGTGTGGGATAACTCTCTGATAGCATGGTCTCCGGTCCTGACGCCGTGCATTTTTTCGGGGGTTTTGCTATGTGAAGCATGATATTTACGTCCCACCATTACCAAAAGCTTTAAATGAATCATAGAATTGTATTACCAGTGCAGTTTCCACAACCGAATCACCCATACCGCACTGATTTCTGTCTTGTCACACCAGGAGATCATATGTAGTATTTCTAAGAATGTCAAAACAGACTTCCATAGTTTTTCTACATATGGTAACAGAGTAATAAAGCTTCATCTTCATTAGCATACACAGTCTATGCCAGTCCTGTTATGAACGATTTCGTATGAGAACCATGACAGATAACTTGCATATATTTGCACTTCATCGATAGTCACTCGTTGGGTGGTCAGAATCATGGCACGACCTGTGCCGATGATGGCTGTGCAGGGGCGTCCTTCAGGCAGGTCAGGTTTTGACTGCTTTTGAATTTCTCAGTCCATTCGGATTCACTTCGCCGAACACTGCCTCCCTTTGCACAGAAAGTCTTGTTCAGTGTTGAGGACCATCCTTCGACATGCGCGCGTAAAATGCAGTCCTGCAACAATTAGAGCAGAAGTGCTGATGCTTGTTGACTGACCGTAGTAGACAGGCATTTGTTTAATTATAGATCACATAGAAATTTTCTTAACATATTTAATTACCTATAAGAGTATTTCTACGCCTGATTATTGTTTCACACCATTCGGTGCAAATGTACTATTAATTGATATTAATGTCAGTCGAAGTATTTTGTTTTACAAGTTATGAATGAGAAAAAAATATTTTTTTCCTATTGTATTATTTTTATAAGGAAATAGAAACTAGAAGCTTGTGAATCCAATTACGGCCCAAACGTGTTCAATGCAGTTTCGTACAGCATTCAGAAGGCCTTGATGTTGGTTTCTAAACATGTTAATAATTAAGTCTATTATTTGGTTTTTGTCCTTTTAGTTTCTGTATGAAACGAAGTAGTTTTTCCTGTTTTACGATTTGTGACACGCGCTTAAAGCTCTCAGCTACTGAATTAGGAGACACCATGCCTTTTTTACGCAGTAAATGAAAGTTCAGTCGAATCGTATTTCCTTGTTCCGCAGTAGAAGTGTGTAAGCATACATGCTGCATATTGTTAAATGGAATACATGTCTATTAGAACATCGTTAAATGCGTCAGACATTATAAGAAATGGGCTTCCATGCTCAAAAATTAAATTATTTCAACTCATTTTAGAAGTTCTGTTGAGTAGAAAGAAATGTCTTGTATTTGTATCTGCTTTTCTCGTCACAGGTAAGGGTGTTTGAAAATGTGCTATACTACAAAAGTTAGGCTTCCAAGATTTGATTGTCAGATTCAAATGTATGTTCCTTGCCAGTCTATTCCACACTATCCTTTTCCAACGCGCCTTAGGCCTTCAAAGTAGACTTGGATCGAATGGGTTCTTAAAATCAATAAATGCTATATATTTGCTTAGTAATATAACTAACCAAAGCTTCGTTACTTTTCAGTCACCATCTCCGCAGCCATCCACGACATCTGTGTTGTTACAGACACTTCAGCAGGGTCCATTGATCCATTCATTAGCATCAGCTGCTCCAGCCACGCATACATCACAGTCGGTATCTACAGGACAGTCTCAGCTCTCGCATATAATATCCCCTGCAGGAGTTCGAAGTTCTCCATCACCTGGTGCTTCGCAAGCCGCCTCTCATATTGTTCTTTCACAGTTATTACGACCAGGAACTCAGTTAGTCCACGGTACATCCACGCCATCTACTGGGGAAGCATCTGCGCAGACCCACCCTATCATCCCTACTCATTTGAGTATTGGATCTCATTTTCACACAGGACCACCGGCATTAACGCAGGTCGGCCAGCCGCATGGAAGTGTTATTTTAAATAATACGAACCAGTCTCAGTCGTTCCAGACAGTTGTTAACCAAGGCCAACAAACAACGGGAATTCATGGTTTGAAAGTGGGGAATTCAACTATTATGCAGCAGCAAACAGGACAAATTCATCACCACCCTGTGCAGGCAACCATGGTGGATAACAGCAGTTCGACTACACCACCAGCGCCCCCACATTTAACGTTGTCACACATTCCAACGAGTATGGCGCGGACCGATGTTTCAAGTGCATCTTTGATACATACGTTACATTCGAATTCTGTGTCCAGTGTCGGAATACCAGTGTCAGCTGCCTCGGCGTTATCTGCAGCTGGGGTGATCCCTGCCTCGAGTGCTGTGACGTATACTACGAATTCGGTGCTCTTAACTCCGTGTGCTCAAGTGTCCCAAGCGGTTTCCTCCCCACCTAGTGCTGTGGTTGCCACCTCGTCACTTTTACATTGCTTACAACATGGCGTACCGCAAGGTCTATATCCAGTTCCGCCACTGGGAGCTGCAAGTAACTTAGCAAAAGTGATCCCGGGATTAACGGCAGCTACCAGTACGGGCACAAGTACTAGTGGTGATAGTGAGAATATTCACCATAATAAACCTAGTGTGATAACGGCAAATTCACAATCTCAGACGATGCAACAACCGGTACTTTTGCAACAATTAAACGCAGCAATACCAAGGCGGAATTCTTTAGAGGCCAGTTCGACCCCCGTATCAACCCCAGTGTCATCGGCAGTTCCACTAATTCCACAGCCAGTTCAAAGTTTGAGTTGTATTAGCCAAACGACACAAACAAGTCTTTCTAACCTTGCTTCGCGTGTGCCGGCTCCTACAACAGACGATTCACCAGCATCTGTCCGTCCCACGGTGGTAACGCCAGGATTTCAGAACGCTTTCCTTGAAAGTTTAGTGCAAAGTCAAATTCCGGATCTTAATAAATCAAAGTACAAGGTGCCACCGAGCTCAGCGTCGAAGAAAAAGAAGAAGAAACCGGAGAAGGAAAGACCGAAGCCGCCTCTTGGAGTTCCAGCGCAATTGGCGGGACTATCTCCAACACTCCAAAGGACAGAGTCTGCAATCAAATCCACATTACAGGAACATTTGAAGGGCATTTCTATAGGGAACCAAGCTAGTCCTAGCGATAACATGTCATCAGTTACAACACAAACATTCCATAATACCAGTAGTACGAATGCAGTTCCTGTAACGCTTGCGTCATCATGCACCTCTCCCTTAATGCAACATAATAACATTCACAGTGCAACTCAAACCCATCAAGTAGCTTTAAGCATTGAAAACATGTTAACTAGTCATGGAAGTACCCAAACGGCTTCTATTCAGGACACACCAACACCACATCTTGTGCCGATAGTGACTTCCGCAGGATGTCCGGTTGTTTCTTCGTCTGTGATGAGTACTGGGGTTGTGACATCTACTACAGTGTCTCAAGTTATCTCACCATCGAGCGTGGTGTGTAGTAGTGCTAGTAATAGTAGTGATTCTGCGTCGGTGGGGCAACAGACTCTTACGCATAATCGGACTCATAGCAATATGGTGCTTGGAACTCAAGGGCCAACAGGACTTGTTCAAAGAGTGCAAACAATTCAGCTCACTCCGCAGAAGCAACAGGTCAGTAGTGAACGGTGTGGTTTTATATCTGCTTCTAGTTAAAAACAGATTGTTGTATGTGTAGAAATCTTTATCTGGTTTCATTATCAAAAGGAAAATAC
>JAGDQP010074784.1:0-10232 GCA_022664845.1 Lepisma saccharinum | reverse complement strand
GTTGATGCATGATTAAAAGGAAAATCATAGGGCGAGCCAATGGAAGAATTATATGACTGTACATGAGAGTGCGCCTCATGCTTTCCTTTTTGTATGTCTTTAAAAAGTATATATATTATTTTTTCTTAAGTAAATCATGGTAGTTTTGAAAATAAATCGTATTATTGGTATGTACCCTGTGCAGAAACTAAGATGTAAGTTGATTACTGTCGTCATAACACACAAGTGTTTATGAGTAACAAATAGTTCATCTAATAGACTACTGTTTATCCTTTTAGTAAAGCTTTTGCCTCTGATTTATCGTCCATTGTTCGGGAGAAAATGTTTAGGTTTAACTAAACCTAATTATCTTATTTGCAAACTCTTATTTTCTTTGTAACTTACTTAATTTCCGCGTTTCCTAGAGACAGTAAGTATTTTTGCTCGTCTCGACTGTATCCGCAGCTATTTCTAGCATATAAGTCTGCTAACTTCGAAAATTCAGAAGAGAGATTTTATTTAGAAAAACGGTATGTGTAACTCATGTCTATGGCTAGATTACTAGTTGTAAGTTATGTGAATTGACTATATGTAGTTCATTGAATTGCCTGGTAAGAATAACAACAAATGCTGTATAATCTTTGGTTTTTATTTTCCACGGAAACTTAACCGCGTGACTAGAGCAAGCTAATTGGCCATTCCAAACAATTGTATAAAAGATCTCCCTCTGTTTCAGGAACTCGAGTCAAGTAGCAAAGCACAATGGCTCGGTGGTAGAGCACTCACTCCTGGAGCATGAAGTCCTCGGTTCGAACCGACTCGTACCATGTGAGGTTAGTGATGGACAAACACCATGTTCGTAGGTCTTCTCGGGGTTCTCCCGTTTCCTCCCACTTTCTTCATTCCACCATCCCTTCATCATCCATTCGGCCTGAGCGAAAGATGCCGAAAAGTCTTTAAGTAAATTGAAATTTCAAAACAGCAAAGCATGAATAATAAAAGCATATTAAAACCAAGTACTTCCAAGATGAAAAAAGCAACAAATCTTTAAGATGAGGGTTAGATTTGTGCAATTTCCAGAGACGCTTTCACTGATACGAGATCATCATTTAAGTCCGTTAGTGTCCTAGGTTGGGAAAAAGAGCTATGAAGTATCCGTTTTCATAGAAATGCGGGATGCTAATTGTTCCTCATACAAATCAAGCACTGATTGGGACTGTGGAACTTGTGATGGTCCCTAAAATAAGCATGTAAGATATAAAATTGTTCTTCCGTTGTGACTTCAGTGCTGCATGGTACCACGCATAATGTCAGATCACATAGCTTCTCTTCCGATGGGTCTCAAAATGCTTATGCGGAGGGGTCATAGAAACCTGCCTTGCTTCGCCCCGATAACTTTTATAATCTACAATTTTATGAATATGCGATGAACACTGTCCACTTATTCTATTGGTTCACAGTGAGCTAAACGTCTATATAGAGACAGTAATCATCATCATTGGTGTTCTATCAAAAGGGACAGGTCCTTCAAGGCATGTTAAACCATCGTCATTCTTCACAATATTGCGCCACTGATAACAATACATGTGCTTGCCCTTCCTTTATTTTGTCTTAGCGTAAGCTTTATCTTCCTTAACACTATCAAGGATTTCGAATACTCTTCTTTCTTCATTTGGGATAAACCTCTGCGCGTCAATGTCCTAACCAAATTCCTCTTTCTCTTCTTTAGTGTAACCAGTATTGCTCGGTTCTCGCCTACTCACTTCAGATTTTCCTCATTAAACATTTTTCCAGATGATTTTTTTCATTTTCCTTATTGTCCACAAATCGAAGGTAACCAATTTTCTTTCTTCACTGTTTCGTAGAGCTCTGGCTCCTTATAACAGAGTTGTGATGTTTATTAGGTGTTTCTCTTCTGTTGATTTAATTAACTGCGTTACTCCATACAAAATATCTCATTAATGTTTTCCTCAATTCTTTCTTTATCTCCCCACAAAAGAAATTCTTCTTTTTAATGAGAAGTGAGAGGGGACACAGTAAAATATTAGTATTTGTAATTCCTCAAGTATACTTGGTATAAATCATCACGCAAATTTATATAAAAGTCGACATCATTTGTCTTAAGTATCAGTGTATGACAGCTTAAATGTGTTATCAGATACACAAAAACTCAAGGTTCGTTGGATAAGAAAATAAATCAGATGACACTCAAGCTTTCTCTGTTAAGCACTGCACGGTAATTTGTGTATGTAGTAACCATGTACAGGGTGTTCCAAAATAGCATCCCTATTTTTAAATAGTTATTATCGGCTTATGAGATACAGAAGCAAGTTAACATTACAACCTGACCAGTTATAAAGACATGTCATTTGAAATACTGAAAGATGTGGCCATGACTTTACTATACGACGAAACACAATATTACAGCAGTAAGGGATTATAGATGAGATATAACTGGTTACTTACAGAACGCAGAGGTGCAGTTCATAAATCCAGGACTTGAAAATAAAGTCATGTACACATATCAATTGGTCAGTATTTCAAATGGCATGTCTTTGCGATTGCTTGGTTGTAGTGTTAACTTGCTTGTAAATTTTATAACTCGATAATAACCATATCAATAGAGGGAGGGTTTCTTGGAACACTCTTTATAAATAAATTGTAAGTGTCTTACAATTTAGATCAATCCTTTCGCATCCATCGATTCGTAACTTCACAGCAAAACGTCATTCTGAAATATCTTTCTATGAAACAGTGCAAATAATAAGACAAGGTGATGATGACTTAACGATAGATATGACCTTAAGGTGTAATGAAAACGTCCTTCTGATTTTCTCTTCCGTTGCAGAGAAAGCACAATACTTGTAGATCAGTTTTATGACGCCATAAAAAAGACTTGGATACTGTCAGACTGCAAATGAACTATTAAGGGGGGAAAAGCGCAAGATTGGCCACCTTTTAGTATGTCATAAGCTAGGCTACGTTGCCAGTCCCTTTGTTCTAGACGCTCTTAATAGCCTTGTTCTGTCAACCAGAAGTTTCTTCGCCAAAGGAAAAAACAAAGTTTATGTCATAGTAAAATGATATGCGACAAGGAATGTAAGTTTGTTACCATGCGTAGTGATCGTAGCTTCATTGTATATACCAGTAGGCGCGTATGGATGAATAAGATATCTATCTGCAGGATGGATTAAAAGTATCTATTCATCATATTTCAATAACATCATGCATACACACACACACTCGCGCAGCCAAATAGATATACGTACTCATATATATATGAAGGAAATCCAAGACGAATTTAAAAGAACACAAAATAGCATCTCACTCTGAGGTTTAGAACGAGTTCGCAGCCCTTATAATGTTTCCATTGTCATCAAATCGCCCTTCCTTAAACTCGATGTCAAAAATGTGGAAACAGACAAGGATCATTGAGAACCAGTTCTGATGAAGAAAATGGATGGTTGGTCATTCTGAACTTCTGTTTGTCTTCGGATGCACTGGTAAGATGAGTTGTGTATGGTGGCGCATTATCGTGTAATGCCTTTAGCCACTACCTGCCGTTAGTACATCGCTCCTGGTGAATGGATTGATGCAGTTCGGTTGTGATCTCTGCCCACGATTCATCAGTAATCGTGGTATTTCTTGGATGGAACTTAATAAGCAATAGGTCTTTGTAGTGAAAAAAAAAGGTCAACGTCAACTTCCGTGTTGAGTTTTGAACTTTTGCCCTCTTGGACTAAGAAAAGTCCTTGTGCTTCCGCTGCACTCAAGCCCGCTTCGTTGAATTGATTTTATATCATTTATGCGTCTTTGGCTTAGGCAGAGATATGGTGAGGTAGGGGAAAGAAAAGAAAAAATATGCTTTGGCCTAGTATCAAGCCACCAACCTAGAATTGTGCCTGAGAAAAACATCTTAGAAAATCCTGTCAGCATGGTCGTCCACTGCGATCGATCCAGTTCCAAGATACTTCTGCATACGAAGCGAATGTTCTACCAACTGAGCTACGGCCTTTCGTAAAGCCTGTCTTGTTTCGCGATACATAATGTACCCCATGTCTCGTCCCCTGTAACTAGGGCGGACAGAAAGTCTTTCTAACTTCTAATTTCAAATATGCATTCGTAATGTAGACGTATTTTTGTTTTTAAGGTGATAGAAGTAACTTTGATACAAATCGTGTGGAATTTATCTCATGATATCGTAAGTCAACACTAGATATATTATTGATATCGAAATGTGCATTATCTTTTCTATCTTCTCTCAAACATCACTAGTCCTAATTCTTATTTAAGATTTTCCAGAGTTCTTACAGTTCTGAGTGGTGATGAACATCTTGATTAGATTCTCTTCTGCTTTTCAACACTTTAATCAAATTTAAGTCGTAACAAAGGAAGCTGAATAGTCCTTGCATACATTGTCCTCCTATAAACTACAACTGCTCAACGTTTCAATTGATGTACCGACGTAATTTCCTCGTGTGGTTAAATTTCCAAAGTCGCAGCAACCACCTGGAATGAGATATCAGAGTACAACAAAATTAAGTGAATGTGTAACAGTGTTAATATTTCTAATTCAGTCACGGAAATGTGGTGCTGAGGGAGTCTAGCAATTATTTACTCTATAGCCTTGTACTTAGTTTCTATTTAACTTATATTTGTGGACTAGATAGGCAGCCTTTAAACTATGTCTGTCACCTCTGTTCCTCAGACATGTCACGGGTTAATCATAACTGCCTGTCTGGCACATAAACATAATTTAAATAAAAAGCTAAATGTTAGTTTTTATTCAACTCCCGCAGTACATACTTCCATGACTGTACATGGTCGCCGTGCTTGCTGTAAATTCATTTGATCAAGCTAATCGAAAACGTTAAATAACATCTACCAGGGCATAGTCAAGGACAGAATAAAAATCAAACTACTCAATAATTAGAAGGACTCTTCTTTTAAAATTTCACATAATGAAAACCAACATTACAAACAACCAAGAATGCGTAAATGTGTCAATATTCTATTTGTAGGACCATCTGAACCCTAATTTGTGTGCACTTAGACGTCTTAGTATCATGAATTCCAGTGTTGTTTGTAACTAAGAATGTTTGATAATGGCTTCCATCTTTCTTCTACTTCTTTATTACATGCTCCCTTTAAAACACTCTATTCCATTCACTATCATCTATTGAGAAACTACTGTTGCACCTTCTATGTCCTTAACAAGATCTTGGAAGATATTTAATGTCAGCCAATTAAACATTTAAAATGAAGGCGATGATTGTTAAAGCGAATAGGTAGATTGACCTATATGGACAATCTTTAGTTCATCCATTATGGTTTACAGTACAGAAAAGGGACGTCCACATTTTCCGTCTGCAAAGAAGGGAAAACTATGATTATTCAGCAAATTATTCCAAAAAAATTTAATTACTGAGCAAAACAATTCTACCGTATGTTCTGACTACATTTATTAGATTTACTAAGAGATGGACGATGTTTGAAATTTGATTCTGCCCTTGCCTAATATGTGTAGCTTCCATTACACCCAATGGACAAGCACTTCTTTTGTTCGTTTACCATTTCTGGTCTTGGGAGACAAGAAAACAAAAGAAGATTTTTTTTCTGTCTTCTTCACTGGAGGAAAAGTAAATATAGAAATGGACAACGATAAAGAAGAAGACGAAGGAAAGATAAAACATGGACAGAGTAAAGACAAGAAAACAAGTGGACGAGAACGAACGAAAGAAAATATCTTCTGCAAATAATGGACTCTGGAGTAAGAAGGAAGAGTAAGAGGATGAAACAGAGATACCTAAAGGACAGAAAGAAGGAGGAAGGACAAAGAAACAAAATGAGAGCTGACTATTGCAATCTATAACGGTAAAAGGGTCGCAAGAATAAATCCGATGAATCTACGGGAAAGGAGGGATGAAGAAAAGGAAGAATTTGGTACAGACGTTGGGGCTGATGCCCACTGCTCAACTGTATCCGCTTCCTACGTCGTAGCCACTCACTGGAAAGGTCACCATTAAACATTTACCCAGTGAAACCAAGGGAAAAGCAAACATCTCAAGCCTATCCACCCTTCGTCCAAGACCCCTTCTCTCTCTCTCGTTTATTCCTACAAAAGCTTACAGTCAACGAAAAGGAAGTAAAACAGAAAACAGTAAAAGAGTCGTAGTGGCTCTTAACATTCTTCGTCTTTTTGGCTTTTTATATTCTGTTTTTTGTGTGTGTTTGTGTTTGTGTCCCCAGCGTTTAGAAGTCCCAAAATGCTGTTCCACGTCCAATTCATAACATGTATCATAAATCTGATTGTCGATTGACGTTCTACAGCTTCTCTGCACCTAAATGATTCATGTTTCAGATGATTATGAGTTCAAGAATGAAGTAGTAAGACTGTTTCTCTGTTTTCTAAAGTATTAAACATTGCCCCCCAACCTTCTTACGTACTATATCAGGTTTGAATATGATCCTTACCCTCCAGTTACAATTTTTACCCTCCAATTGCAGTTCCACTTACAATCTTTTGTGTTTGCTTTCTGTAATTAGAATCTCGTTCTATTGACTCGTTCAAATTAAACAGTTCACTTTGTTCAATCATTCCGTCGAATTTAGTTCATTTTGAACGAACTACTGTATGTTGATTTCTACCCTTCAACTCATGTGCTCGCTACTTGTAATCACTCAACGCCAACCCGGTATTTGTATTATGTTCAATAAGCAGCCTGAACACCGTTTTTAAGTGACTGAAATGAGACAGTCGCTAAGTTATTCAACAGCTCTAATGAGTCGTTCAAATGCGAGAGTACAATTCATTCACGTCACTTTGAGGAATCGTTCCGTGCTATTTAGGTCATTTTGAACGAACTGCTGTGTGTTGATTTTTGTCTAACTCATGTACTGGTGGTTACCAGTAACTAGTAAACGCAAATTCGTGTTCGTATTACATTCAATAAGCAGTCTGAATGCCGTTCTTTAAAGCATGAATCATCACTTATTGTACACCAGAAATGATCCTCTGCACTATGTGTCCCGTATAATCATTGAGTCCAAATCTAGACACATTTAATAGTTACCATACGCACATATTTTGTACGGACAGTCTGTATTTTAAAGGTTCTGTCCGTGCAAGCAACGAACGTTTCAAAAATTAACTAAATGCCCGGTCTTTGTACAGAATTTTCTTTAGTTCACAATGGTTCGTGGTGTCTTCAAATCTTGCAACGTTAATTTAACTGATTTCCCAACGTCATGCAATGATGAAAGTTTGCACAGCGACGTAACTGCATTAACATTGTCGTATATTTATATATTTTAAAAGCATATTGTATTATTTTTAATATGGACTTATTTATCCTAAAATAAATACTACACTGTAACAATGTTGCGTTTGACTGATTGCAGAACACTTTAGGATTTAGACCACAAAACATTAGCTTGAGAAAAAGTATTCGAACACCGAAATCACTCGAAAAAAAATAATAGAAAATCTTTTTAAAGAAATACTTTTCTTAATCAATTCGTACTGAGATGCATGCTTTTCCTTTTAGTCATGCATAAACAAAATTATTTTTTACTTTTCAGTACGAATTGTTTAAGAAAAGTATGTCTTTAAAAAGATTTTTATTACCTTTTATTTAATCATTTTTTGACTGAATATTGCTTTTGACTTATGTATTTCCACAAATACATTTATTTAACATTTTTAAGAACCTTTGCGTTGCAAAAAAAATCAATTTTTTCCGCTTCAGTATTAAACTGTAGTATCACCTTGCAATGTTCCTACAGCATTTGTTAAAAGTCTAGTAATTTTAGAAATACCAAAATTTGGAAAGTAATGACCATAAGATCCTGCGATCTTGCTAATAGATAAGATAGTAATTCAAATAATTACTTATGATTAGTAAATGTGTATTTCATATTGATATTGCAAATATTTGTTCAGAGTCTAATTATATTCAATTAAATAACATTTAAGATAATTTGTTTGTATTTATTCCGTAACTATTACGGAATCTCTACTTTAACCTATTTTCACAGTTCAGTTTTGCTACTTTTATTGATTGAACTTGGCATCACTGTTCAGTGTGCAAGTTTAAGGCTCAGCTGAACTTTCCATTCTTCTTCATGTACACTTATCGAAAGCTTGTGATTTCCTCGCATCAATCACTCCTTACCACATATCGATCTTTTCTTTTAAAAATAAAAAGGCCACTTCTGTATAAAGCTTTAATTTATAGAACCGCAGATATTTTCAATGATGAACCAAGAAACAGGTTTGGAAACCTTCGAAACATAAGATCCATCATTGTTAATGCAACAGCGTCAAACTGAAATAGTCGAACAGGAACATGAATGGAAGTTTTAATATTGACGTGGGCGTAAAAATTATGTGAGAAGTCGAGAATTCAAGGGAAAAAAGGGACACTGACAAACAAAAGAAATTCGAGGTAATATTTTGCATATAACTCAAGATAGGGGAAACTCGGGCGAGATTGCACACAATACAAGAAAAAATCACTAAAATTCTATTTTTTGCATGAAAACGTCTGAAAAAAATTACATAATATATTCTTTAGTATCTTATAGAAAATTGTATGCTATGAATCTTTGATATGAGTCATTGTATGCTTAATGATAATGCTTTCTTTAACTTAATTTGCGCAAATTCTCCTGCTAGGGAAGGTAAGATTGCGCACATGGGTATGAACTGCGCATGAGAATAAGATGACATTCGATAGTACAAACCAAATAGAAACTGTTTGTTGTGATCCAAAACATTATAAACTGTTGTATTGCAAACAGCTATTAGCTAAAGCAGTCTGAATAGTTCTATCAAATGAGGCGTATGAGCGAGCAAAAGTCTATGTGTTATGTTTGCGCATGCGCCTTAAATGTTACATTTCTTACTCTTGGTACTGTTTATACATTTTACTAATACAATCGTAAGTGAACAGTGGAAAAGAATTTCATGCTCTTCACACAGTGAGTCAAGTATAGTTGGCCAGGACCAAACATGACACCAAAATCTAGTCCTGCTTTACACATAAATGTGCGCAATCTCTCCTAGCATTGTATTAAATGAATGTACTGCGCATGTGCTAACTCTCCTTGATATATGACCAAACTATCTTAATTAGGTAGGAGAGTTTACGTACCACATAGCTTGGGTGCCAATGTCCAGAATGACCGGAAACTGAATACAACACTAGTTCTGACAAAAAACTACCTCAGATACACTTTGATTTCTAATTATTCAACATTAAAATATTTCATTTGAAGATATTCACAACGCTTATGAAAAGTCAAGCAAATCACTTGTGTCGTATAATGCACAAAATTGATTTTAAGTTTCAGCGACCACGTTCGATCAATACAGGAATTTAACTGACGAGTCTGCCAGTAACGTATTCACATTTGTCCTTCACTCGTAACACGTCAGTCCAATTCCTTCCCGTCTTTCCACAACCTGCACAATCTCTCCTGTCGCGTAAACTCTCCCGGATTTACGCTATATGTGGCATAAAACTGTCTAATTTTGTACAAAGAAACTTTGCACCTTCATGTGACCCTATACAAAATATGACAGTTTTGTGTAGCATATATTTCGCGTGATATATAAAAGATTACGTCGAACTTTCTTATTCGTCAATGTAGCATGTACCGCTTGGCTTCTGAGATATACATTTAGTATAAGCTTGTCAGTTTTGTTATAGAAACCTATTTGCAATTCAGAATTTAAAATAACGCCCTATAGTACACAAATTCATCATTCTTCGTCGGTTTGATCTCATCGTTACCCCTTTTTTTTTTTATATACAGAGATAATCTAGCGGGGTGTTGTTGGGAAAGCATCTTATGAAATATCCTAGCTAGTGACGTAATACAAAAGGTTGTTTTTAAATCAATAAGGATCTGGTTTGTCTGCTGAGGCCAGTGTTACACAACCTTGTTAACTATGGTTCATTGATGACGCTTCTGAAAGAGGATTCTCTTCTCCACTGTTTCCTCGCATACAGCCTCCTCTGCCCATACCACTTATATTTCCCCTCTCTGCGCGTGTGTGTATGTGTCTGTAAGCTTAATGTTTGTGGGCGTGTGTTTGTGTGTGGTAAGTATATATATGTGTGTGTGTTTTCCACCTAGTGGCTTCTGGACTAATTACCGCTGCCTTTCTAGATGATGGTACTGTTGTGGCTTTGATGCAAGTGCCACGTGGCGCCAAATTAGGGAATTTAACCCCTCTCGCTCTCCCC